>VZRU01002967.1:418028-433073 GCA_013398155.1 Pedionomus torquatus
TTTGTCAGAGTACTTTATGATACTTGTGAATTTCTAAAGTTTTAACTCTACTTCCTTTCAAAAACTCACTCCCACCCTTCTGACTCCCAATTTATGTACATAGCAGAAAGACATTAAGCCTTTCTCTCCCGGTGTTGCAGTGCCACAGAATTTTTCATATCCGTTCATCTCCTCATTTATTTTGAATCACTGACAGCTCTGAGTAGCTAACACTGTGGCTGCTCATCCTCCAAGCTGCCAGGGTGGCTCTCAGGTTGATGGCCACTGCCCGTGCAGCTGCTGGCAGCCACCGAGGATGCCACGTGCCTCTGATCTGACAGGCANCATTCCTGCGCCAAACCCCAAAGACGTTAGAAAGCAGGCTGAGTTGTGATGAATGACAGACTGCTTTTCCTTCTAATGCAACACATGGTAAGATGCTGGAGATATTCTCAATTTCTTGTAGGTCCTTGGATCATCTAATGAAATGCAATAGATGAACATGATGGGACTAAAATAGATGTAACTTACTAGCGCTGCTCATTGCCCTCCTTTGTATCTTACACATCGTTGCACCCATGACTGGAGCAGGAGCTTTGCTGGACCCTCCGTCTGTCCAAAGCAGCAGGAGCTGTGAATTTTGCCTCAGCAGGAAGTGATCACTGAACATATTATATTTCCTTCTCCTTCTGAAAACTGTGGGTGGGATCTGTGCCAAGCCTGGAGATTTTAGTTCATCCAGGGCTCACGTAACCATGTTTTGTTCCATTTTCTCTTTAGTTCACGTGGATTTTCATCTTTTACAGCTTGGCTTGAATTCTGAGCTCAAATGAATCTCCAAAATGTGAATCAATTTTCAAACCTCCAACTTTTGCAAGGCTTATTGCCCTTATTGCTACTCTGATCAGTTTGTTACTACTGCAAATCTCAAGGTAGTTTCATTATGAGGAATTTATATAGCTCTAAAAATGATTTTCCTCTCATTGCTCATTCCTGTGTCCACCAAAGGGTAGGAGCAGACTAGACCCATCTGACTCAGATAGTAAGCCACTCTCCACATCTAATCTATTTTGAAATAAATGGCCTGTATCTTGTGAATACTAAGCCTTGAAATAAGGTATTTTCCAATAGGACTATTGTCTGAAACAGAAAAAAATGGCCATGTGACTTGGTTATTGGGAACTTTGTTAACCCTACTGCAGCTGTAAATTTTTCTTTCTATATATTTATAATCATTAGTACTTTTATTGAAGATGTTTTTCCATACTTTAAAGAAGTTTTTTTGGTCATAACAACTGGTGATTTGTTTTCAGCTCGCTTCTACTGGCTGCAGTCTGGCTTTTATTTCTTTGATAGTACCAATTCCTTACCTGTAAATTATTTTTCATTTCTGTGAGGACATAAAAAAAGAATGTGTGATATTGACCAAATGAGGAACTTAAGAGCTATAGAGGCTACTTTGAGACTAATGGCGTGCTGTAATTTTTCTTTTAAGGCATAGAAATGCTGAAATATGCATTGTCATAGGCTTTGCCATGCATAAAAACGGACATAAAAGTTCTTCCAACACAGGAACAGTGGACTGCATTTATAAGATAAGTATTTTTTTCTCCTGTACTTTGTGTGAATGTCTTTGATTCTGTTACTGAAGAGGCAGGGTTGCATTGTACCCTTGGCAGGAAAAACAGGCAAGTGGAAGATAGGTAGGAGATACAATCCCTGACACCAAAGCAATCTTCCTGCTCTTTACTGAGGGTAATCAAGGGGCATCATGAATCAAGAATGACACAATGCCTCAGAAAAGCATCTCAATAGGTTTAAGTATGAAAACATGGCAAGAAAGTCACCACAACAAGGCAGTTTGAGCTAAAACGCGGTCAAGCTGTAGATGCCTGAACATAAGGCTGAGTTATATTGTAGTTATTGATACAACCCAAAAGCTACTATTGCACTAGATGGCCCATGCAGCAGAGAGGGGATTAAATGCACAAAATATTCCAGTTGAGTCCTAAGGGCTTGTCTGAATATTTTACAATGAGTTTCTGTCAGGTGTCTGAGTAAAGATTGTAGCCTCTACTGCCTAATCAAAGTGAGATATTGAGAACTGAATTTTCAAAGGGAGACATTGCTGTACATTACAACTGAAGCAAAATGAAAATGTACCCAAAGGCACAGGGCTGAGGACTTTGTTTCAACATCAAACACTGACACATCAGTCTCATTTTCCTACCGTACTGAAAGCAAGAACTACGGTTCTGATCTGTTGAGCCTCATTTTGCCACCTTTGCATCTTAGATGGAATGCCTGGACAAAGCAGGTCTACAGTGGAAGGGCCAGAGTGTGCTTTGTTGTTTGAAGACTCAATATGAGAAGTGTTACAGTTTGATTCATATTTCTCACTAGGTCATTGAAATGCCTGGGAGAACACTTCAATTTTAACAATGTACTGTCACTTCTATAATATTTTCTGCCTCTTTGCACTTCATACTAATACACTACACAGAAATGCTAGCCAGACAATACTCCCAGAGCAGTGCAGCCTCAGCAAACCTCATTAGTTTTAGCAAGAGATTCAAGACAGGTGTTGCTCAATGCAAATATAGAAATTGTCTTCTGTCCATGATTAGCTGAAATAGTTAAAAATGCATATAAAGCATCACCCTTAGTACTTACACATTGAGCCTGTCTTCTAGCATTTACTTAACCTCTTTCTGAAAAGATATTGATATAAAACACTGGCATCTTGAAATATAGAGCAATTTAAAGAACACAAAAGAAAAAAAATTGCATGTTTGGCCAGTTTTGCTTTGCAGAAATTTGCTACATTTTGTATAACACTGGTACATCATATCATAAAACTCACAGATATTCAAAATAATCAAGAATAGTCTTAAAACCAAACTTTATATTGCGTTATTCACAGAATTTTCCAAAGCGATACTTCGAGCTCTAGGGAAAACTAGGTTCTTCTAAATCTCATTCAAAGAGACTTGAATAGTAATCAGTAATTTAGGGAACTCAGGTCGGTGTTGACTCCTGCCAAGAAACGTGTTTCCCAATGTCTCACTACAGGCCTTGATGTACAGTATAGTGCCAACTGAAGGTGCGTGAAAAATCCCATGCATTAAAGTTTAGGTCCCCCTGCAGGTAATCTGGAAGTTAGGCATGGCTGTGATGGGATCATGTTTGCCACTTAACAACAGCCCAGTGCTTAATATCTTAGTTTTAAGAGGGCATCTTAATGAGCTGAATTCACCAGGAAGTCTGATACCTCGTCTATTAATTTAAGAAAATGTTTAAATTGTGATTCTTACCCATAATTTGAAAACACAGGCTTCCTAGAAGACAATTTTTAGCCAGACTTGCAGTGTTCACTGGAAAACACAGCTTATAACTGTTTCAAGACTTGTTTTATTTTGCCTGTGCACTTTTTTATGCCCTTACCCTATGTTGCATGTTTTGTATAGGCTTTTTCTAAAGTTAAACATGGAGCCTTTCTGAATCCTGAACTCTGCTGAGCTGGGACTTGTAAGAGCTGGAGCTGGGGAAGACAGAGACACCCACGGCTCACTGAAGACTGATCATCAAGCAGAGGAATTTAAAGGACAAGAAACTGAAGACAAACAGTCTCAGCAATTGAGGACACTGCCTTGAAAACACACTTATAAGTGAAATACACAGGCACCAAAACCCCCAATATAGTATTTTCAAAAAAATACTGTGAAATTACTTATTTCTCCTGTGCTACAAATCATGCAAGTTGCAGGTGTCCTGTGGTCCTGGGAACAATTTGGAGGGAAAGTAAATTCCAAAATCACAATGCATCAGAACATTTTGGATGACACCATCTAGCCTGGGAGTATAAGACTTCATGAAAACAGAAGTCTCAAAAGTCTCTTTATGTCTAGATCTGTCAGATCTTTAGATAATTTTTAACTAAAAATGACACTGAAAGAAGGGGAATTTTTATTTAAATAAAAAAATGCCACTTTGATTTCCCCAGAGAGCAAGGCAGGAGACAACCAAGTGTAGTATAAACACATTAGTGTACTAAAAAATAACATAGAGGAAATAATTAAAATAACATGAAGGAATGCTGCTTAGCAGGATTTTTGACATGCAAACCAGACTGAATTGGTACTCTTGCTCTGAATGCAGTTCTCCTATATATGGGACTGTTGAATACACAAAAAAGGAAATGAAGTGGCTGAAGCATACGTAAAAAATATTAATGGTGACTAATTTGTTCTATGAAAAGCATGAGAAAAATTGTCATATGCTTTAATGGCAGCAGCTCCTGGCAGTCAGCAAATTACAGCTCCAAAATACTCAATGGTGAAGCTGTAACTTGTCCACTGTATCATACAATCCACTGCATAAAAAAACAACAAACCAAACCCAAACCCAAACAAAACCAAACCAAACCAACCAACCAAACAAACAAAAAAAAACCAACCAAAAAACAAGTGATCAAAAAGTACTTGGGGAACTCCTCACAAATTATTGCAAAGCAGAGTCCATGCTGCTCATGGGAGATTTTAACAATAGAGATCCGTACTGAATAATGCAAACAAACTGACATTGATGAAAGTGGCTTCTGCTGCCTGCAAGAGAATTTTGTGATCCAGAAAGTGAAAGCTTCAGCCCCAGGAGAACCCATCTTGGAAGCAGCACTTATTTATGGATACTCCAACATTAAGGAAAGCTGTAATGGAGGCAATCATAATTGATAGCTTGAATTCAGCACAGAGGCAAGAAATAGGATCAGCGAGTGCGAGAACAGAGGGTGATGCAGCTGCATCACAGAAATGCTGAGACCCTAAGAAATCTGGAAAGTAACATGAAATTCATATAGTTTAGCTTTTACTTCCAGAGGATGGGAAGAGGTGCTCTCTTTCCATTCTGTGTTTACTAAACATCTGCAGGCAAATTTTGTAAATACCAGATGCTCAATGAAATATCTCTTAAAAGGTTGATAAGCTTATTCCAGATCAATTCAATATATTATGAAGCCATCAATGCTCTTGCACTCCACATTACTTCGACCTTATCCTGAGCTTTCCAGCAATGGGAAGCATCTGGTTTAAGTATCATTTACGCCTGAATGGCTGAATATAGCAGTAGCTAATATGAAGAAAAAAGGACTGGATTTAAAGCTCTCCAGAAAGAAAACCAAGAGGCCAGTGCTTCAAATAAGGACATATTATAAATAAACCAGGAGGCCCCAAAGGAGCAAAAGCATTGTTGGGGTGTAAAGCACATCAGCTGGCCAGGAGATCACCTTCATCTCTTCTGAGAACTTTACTTCATGGCTGAGCCCTCAGAAAGCAACTCCAAACCTCAGCCTGGCCAGAAAGAGACTCATAATTTCATCAAGATGCTCTAATTATGGATCCAAGTTCATTATACATTTTAGTGCTATTTTAGTTCCAGACACGTCTTTCTCTCTTACTTCAGCTGTACTCTTTATTGGCAGAGGCTCTTAAGACTAGTCAGAAGGATTCTGGGTGGGTCTCACAACACTTACAGGACCTGCGGGTAATATAATAGTTGTCTCACATCTGGGAAGTGCAACACATGAGATAAAATGGAAGGGAATTATTTAGGAGATTAGCTAAGAGAAATTAACTATGGTGCCATTAAACAGGAATAAAAAAAATAGAAGAAACTTAGTTGGAAACTTACTTAGGAAAAGCCATTTGACATAAACAACTTCAAGGTGATGAGTAACATGACAAGTCACTATTACAAAGCAATGGTATTTGGGATATACCAAATTATATAAATTATAATAAAATGCATCCTGGAGAACAAACTTGTAATGACAGGAGAATGGACTGTGTGATGTATTTTTGCTTTTCTTTTTCTTTTTTTTTTTCTCCTTGATCTAGGATATTTCACCTATTCTGCGATGTGGATTAGCAATCTTTGAGCTGTGTAAGGTAATTCTGAGACAGCAATCAGTAATTTACATAATTAGTGTAACAGTATTTAATTACATGATTACTGCAAATATGTGTAAAACTCTAATGGTGTAATTAGAATGTGTAATTACTACTGTAATTACATAATTAGGTATGATGACATATAACTAAACTTCTTATGAAAAAAAAGGATACTTACAAGCCCAGCTATAGGACCCAATATAGTGTACAATTATACTGGTGGTATAAGAAGAAAAGTTATCATTTTAATGCTAGCTGTACTAAAGATAGCTCAAAAGTAGAAGAATGCTAAAAGTTTGTGAACTATGCCATAGTACTAGAAGAATGCATTGGCTTTTCTGACCAGGGGGTAGTTCAGTGACTGCAGTCAGTACAAACATTATTCCCATCCTTAATTATCTCTTATTTATTGATCACTCTTCACACACTTCATTGAATAACATGAGTATAAAGCGTGGCATAATGATATTTGAATTTTCTACACTGTGTAGCATTTTCCAGTTACTGATTTAAGTAATATATAACTTTAATCTTAAGTCTTCAAAGCACCTCTAATTTTACACTCCTCCCGTGATACCATCCTGCAGACACCATATTGGTGGCACCCCATGTGTGGGTTCCTACTCAAAGGAAATAGAGAACAGAAGATTTTTACCACTGAGCTCTAGTGCTGCATTGTCATGCCTCCCACTTACCACACCATGCACACTTTGCAGCTAACAGATTAACAGTTACTGCAAAGCACTTTTTAAAACTCATTGTCCCTGATGTCTAAACCAAAGCAATCTGACTGGTGTAGAGACCCTTATCATAACTATAAAAAATCTTCAACGCTGAACAGAATTACCCTTCCAAATTCCTTAGTGTTTGTCCCTATGGGCTGGATGGTGGAGTCCTGGGTCACAGTTGTGAGCATTTATCTACAGAAGCTTCTCCAGAAGATCATTGGACTAGGTGATTTGGTTTACTAGGGCAAATCCCTCAGGCATGACCCAGAAAGACAAACTGTAAACAGCACGTCTTGCAATTCAGTAGTTGCCATTAGTAGAATTATTTCACTATTTCAATATACTGTAAATTTATGGGGTTTGTAAACATGTATTTTCCATGACATGCTTTCCAAAAATACAAAGGTCCTTACATATATATGCATAAATATAAAACAAAGTAACATGTAATATACACAACCTCACACACAAAATCTGTATTTACATATACATGCCTTTATAAAAAGAAAAAGAAATATGAAATAGCAGATGATGATCCAGAAAATCACTTCAATAGCTCTGACTACCCCATTCCTAGCAAAACAGGAGATCAATCTTACGTGATCTACTATCTGAGCAATGTTCATGATGCAGCCAAAATAACAGGAGGGATGAACTCTGATGAGATTTCTGTTAGAGTTCCAAATGGTAATTCAATTGCACCTTAGAAGGAAATGCATGAGGTGTTTCACAAGGAACTTTTACAGAAAACATTAATAGATGTTCATTTTTCTCACATTCTTTAAGGTAGCCATGTAGGCCTGTAAAATTTCTCAAAGCAAAACACAATCTTTGAAATATCTCTAAATAAATATCCAGAATTATACATATATTATGTTGCATGCCTCACATCTTTGGCCTGTTGCATATATAATTCTGAATTCACTGAGGCTATGTGAAAAAACACTCCCAGCCTGTCATTTGTGGTTATTGGTCCGTGTTGTCTTCCTCTCCCTTTTTCCTCCCCATGTATGTGCAATGTGAACAAAGAGAAATTAACCTTATTCTTTAACTTTGTTATGGTTTCATTTATTTAGAATTCAACTTGTTATACTTCTTTTTTTTAACGTTTTTTGCTACACGTAGCAGATCTTCCTGAACTACAAATCTCCTTTCTTGAATGTGGATAACTCCAGTATTTCAGGTACTTTGAATGTGATATCTAATAATACAAATGTTAATACACAAATATTTTCCTTTTTGTCTTTAAGGTACCAGGCTTCACATATCTTAGAATGTATATTACCTTTTTCCACAACACCATCATATTAGCATCCTTTGACTAAAGCACATAGGCTTTCTTCTCTGCAGTATTTCAAATCCAGGAGCCACTAGCATCTATTTTAACTGTTAAATCAAGGAACCAAGGTATATTACATTTTGTACACTAGCAGTTTGTTGGGTTTTTGGTTTTGTTTGGTGTTTGTTTGTTTGTTTCTTGCTATTCAAGATATTCAGAGTCTTTTGTAGCCTTTTGCCATTTTTGCTCCTACACTTGTTGATATCTTCTAAGAATTACTGTTGAAGATAGAATACTTGGTGAGATGAACCCCTAGCCTGAATCAGTTTTTGTATTTTTATGCTTTGCACTATTTACTCCTTCATGTTTGACTCTTAGGTAATAATTTTGCATTTTGCAAACGCTTCCATCATATCAGGTGCTTTATCTGAATGCATCATAGTTTTACTTTCTTAAATTTTCTCCATTTTGAAAATAATAAGATCGCTATTTCGGGCATTATGTATTTGTAGACTAGAGTAACAGCAGTTTCTGCAAAAGAAAATATTTATTCTATTTTGAAAAATAGATGCAAAAACATACTATACTTACTCTGTTGGCAATTTCTTCCCATAAATTCACCTGGACATTCACAGGAATAGTTGGCAACAAGATCTGTACAGATTCCACCATTCTTGCAGGGTTCAGCTTCACATTCATTTACATCTGCAGGAAGAACACCAGATAATGTCAGGATTAGCAAAGAGAAACTGTAAAATTGTAAAGCACAGGTTTTAAAGCACTAAAATACAATGTATTTATACAACTGGCATTAGAAGACACACTACATGGTAGAATTTGAAATTTTGCTCAGGGATATTCCCTGTAACTCCCAGAGGACATCAGGGCCACAAGTGACAGTTTGGCCTAAAATGAACAAATTCAGTCGGTTCTAACAGAGCACACTTTAGCAATCCTTGCAACCTCAAGAACTGTACCTACTTCTTTATCAACAGATGCCAGTTAAGAATATCTCTAAGTTCATCTTAATTCATTAACCTTCTAATTGACAAGGTTGTTTAACGGTCTAAAAAAATTCCTTTCTCTGCATGAGTTAGTGGGCAAATTGAAACTAATAGTTTGATCTGGAAGCTTACAAATTTTATTAAATTCAAAAGACAGAAAGGGTGGTTAATTTCATTTGAGTTTTCCAGTACTCTGTCAAATGCTGCAAGAACAATACTCCACTGTGGTTTTCATTATAGTAATTTTGAAGTATAAGATTCTTTTTCTCCAATACAATATAGTAGTTTTCAGTTATGAATAGGCAGATGAAGGATAATGGGATCTCATAATTAAAATTCTTCTCTATGCTTATGTTTACTCTGTATGAAAGAGAAACATCGTATGGACTTTATACAGCATTGTCTCAAAGGGCTGCAGCAATGCAGTGCTGAACATTTAAAAGACGATTGTCCACACTAACTTCATTAAGAGTTGAAGTCTTTTGCATCAGACACTGTAAACAGGAATCAGAAAAGCATTCTTTAGCTTGTACTACAATTTTACTTCACTCAGTTTTGTTTGATTTTGGATACAGTTGCCCATAGAGTGCACATGTACATAGCACAGAAATAAGCTGAAACGAGAAGACACTTAACAGATGAACCAGTTGTATTCATTGGTGGGCAAAATGCTCCTCATTGTTGTGTTGAACCTGCTTCTGTCCCCAAAACACAAATCTGTTTTATGTAAACAAATCTGCATATGTAAACTAAAGAGGCTACATAAATGTCTAAAACTGAGGCAGTAAGGCTGGTGCAGAAGCAGCAGAATTCAGTTCTATCAATATAATTGTTTGTTTTTTATTGGTTGAGCATGCAAGTTTTGTACTTTTTAATTTGATCTTTTACATTTACTATGACTCTATGTACAAAAGTTCAGTGTTTTAATGCACATGTCTTGCCTAGATCTGATTGAATTTCTGATGTATCCAGGGAAGTCTGCACCTCCAGTTTTTATCCTGCAGATCTAAAAAGCTGGGTAGCTTTCAAGCCACGTGTGCAATGTAGGTGAGCTAGGTGGAAAACTGGATAAATTGCCAAGCCCAAGAGATAGTGATCAGTGGCAAAATGTCTACTTGGAGGCCACTGGCAACATACCCTTGGATCTAATACTAAGCTGATCCTGTTCAACATCTTCATGAATGATCTGAATGGTGGTGCATCCTTACCAATCTGGCTGAAGGAACAAAACTGGGAAGAGTGGCTGATACACCAGATGGGTGTGTTGCCACCCAGAGGGACTTCAACGGGCTGGAGAAATGGGCTGAAGAAGAACCTCATGAAGTTCAACAAGGGGAAGCCAGACCTCTGTTCCAGAGAAGGAATGGTCCCATGCATCAGCTGGGGGGCCAACCAGCTAGAAAGCAGCTTGGCAGACAAGAACCTATCAGTCCTGGTGGACAGCAGGTTTGCCATCAGACAACAATGGATCATCCTAGCAAAGAAAATCAACAGCCTTCAGGGCTGTATTATGCAGACCATGGTCAGCATATTAAAGGGGGTGATCCCCTCTACTTAGCAATGGTGAGGTCACACCTAGGGTTTTGTGTTCAGTTCTCAGCTCTCCAGTATGAGACAGACAAGGACATACTGCAGATAGTCCAATAAAAGGCCATCAGTGTGATTAAGGAATGATAGCACCTCACCTGTGAGGCTAAAGTAAACGCCTTAAGGCAGCGGGAGCTGTTACTGTTTAGTTTAAAGAAGAGGAAGATCAGGAAGAAACTCATCCATATATATAAACACTTGAAGGAGAGGTGCAAAGAAGATGAAGCCAGGCTCTTTTCAGTGGTGACCAGTGACAAGACGAGAGGCAATGGGCACAAACTGAAACACAGGACATTCTATTTAAACATCATAAAGCACTTGTTTTACTTGGAGAATGACTGAACTGTGGTATAGGTTGCCCAGGGTGTTTGTGGAGCATCCATCCATGGAGATATTCAAAACCCATTTGGATATAGCCCCTTGCAACCAGCTCTAGGTGACCCTGCTTGAGCAGGAGGAGGTGGACCAAGATGGTCTCCAGAGGTCCCTTCCACCCTCAAGTCTTCTGTGATTCTGTGATAATCTTCTTGTTGCTGTGAACAGAACTACAGGGACAGACCTTCAGCTAAATGTGGTAGCTTGCTTCAGTTTTTTGTACCAGACAAAAATCACATTTTCATTCTAAAATTGGTGATGGCTATTGATCTTTGAGCTTCTTTTTAATCCCTGGTGTCTTGTTATTTGTTGCCTATAAGGATATCACATAATGGACTAATAAAAATTCACAGGGTTAGCTGAATTTGTCTATTAAAGAGGAAGAAGAGAAGTAACAGCTTAGCCTGCAAAAAATAAAACTTGCCAAGGGAACGGCCAAAGAACAGATCTGCTCAATTCTGAATTAAATTCTTCATCTGTATTTATAAAATTCAACAAGATTCTTCAGCTCCCTATTTGCCTTTTTAAGCAAAGCCCATTAACCTTAGGTTTTCATCAGGTTATTCATCATCGTAATACAGGCTAATACATTTGAGGGAAAAAGTATGAAGGTCACTGTGAACTAAAAAACATTATGTGAACATACAGACTATCTCTGACTTGGTGAAATAAAGGTAGTAAATTATCCTCTTAAAAGCTTTTCTGTGTAAAGATAATATCTTCTTAAGATATTTAAAATTTTCTAATTTGCCTTTCATATTGAAATATGTAGGAGAAAAAGCACAACTTTTCAGCATATTCCATACTGTCTAGTAGAAAACAGACAGAACCCTAAGTACCAAACTCTTTTAAAGCAATCCTGAAATTCTATCCCTATGGAGCAATTCATAGAACCATAGAATCATAGAATGGTTAGAGTTGGAAGGGACCTTGAAGATCATCAACTTCCAACCCCCCTGCCATGGGCAGGGACACTTCCCACCACACCAGGTTGCTCAAAGCCCCATCCAGCCTGGCCTTAAATACTTACAGGAATGGGGCAGCCACAGCTTCTTTGGGCAACCTGTTCCAGTGTCTCACCACCCTCACACGAAAGAATTTTTTCCTAATATCCAATCTAAATCTCCCCTCTTCCAGTTTAAAACCATTACCCCTTGTCCTATCACTACGCTTCCTGACAAAAAGCATATGCAATTAGCTATGTTCAGTGTAGAAAGATGGAAGTTTATTATTATTACCTTTCTTATTTGTATCCTACAGTGATTTTTATTTTTTTCTTTAATTTGAGAACCTTCTGTCCCATCAGTTCAAACCGGTATGTCTTATTTGATGAAAGAGGAAAGACTAGCTCATTGCAGCATTGTGTTTGATACCAGAACAAAACGTTTAGCTAAAGATAATGAACTGAACTGTGTTAAAGAAAGGAGCATAAGTTCTACAGAATTATTTAATTTTCTAGTTATTACTTCATTTGATTGAACATGCAGATGTAACATATTTAATTAAAAGTACTTCCTGCAAATTGTGGTCAGATTTTCTTCAAATTCCTAAATGTGTCAATTATGATACTAAACTTTACATCAGCTGGTGTGTTTCTTTCTTCTGAAACACATATATTCCCTTTTAAAGGTTCTGATATTGTCATGATTAGAAATAAATTTGAATAGATTTTTAAAATGCCAGAGTTTCTGGAGTCCTAAAGACCATAAAGCCTCCTAAAGAAAAGCTCTCTATGTTGTCAGATACAAATTCTTCACTGACTATGCAATCAACCTACCTAGGTAAGAAGGATATGCTTTTAATGCAACAGAAAGTAACATCACTTTAGGTTGTTCATGATCAGGTAATCTTAGGTTTTATGCTGGGTCAGATTTTGAAGTGTAGTTTAGAGAACAGTCTTACACATTGCAATAGCTAAACCACAGATAGCTGGGTGTTACCAAAAAATTCAGAGTTACTCAGAGAGGGACCTAATAAGACTGTGTGAAATGGGCTCCTCAGGAGGCTAAAGTGCAGGCACAGAAAGATCCTCTATTTCTAAATGTTGCTCAGGTTAGCTAAAAATACGAAGAAATAACCTCCCCCACCCACCCTTGCAAAACAACCCAACCAAACCAAACCAAAAAAACCCAAACCAAACAAAAAACCCCCCAAAACCAGTCCAAAAAAGCCAACCTCCCCCATGCCCAGTCTCCCAAGGTTTCTCCAGTGAAGACGAATTCTGAAATTGTTAGTGGTGCAGGAACAAGGAAACACCGACCATTTTCTGAAAATAGATTGTTCCTTGAATAATAGCTTGAAGGGCTAAGACAGTTGATTAGGATTTAAAGGTTTCTTTTTATGTTGAAGATGATTAAATTTACATTTCCTACGTTTAAGATCAAACCATAACTAGAAAGCTATTAACCNCTACAAAGCTATTAACCATGCTTCTGTTTGAAGCACAGAAACCTGGAACAGCAGTATGCTGTCAGAAACTGGGAAAAGTAAGAGAGAACTTTGCTATATTACATAGTGATTTGCTAAAACATCATGGGGCAGAGGTCTGGAGTTTTGTCCTTTGCTGAATTTTATATATTTTATAAATCCTCTAAGTATTTAATAAAACCTGAATAAAAACGACTACTGTACTTGTAAATGTAATGTAATTAAAAATACACACTACTCATTTTGGAATTTAGCTGTTAAATACAGTCACATGTGTTTTCCTGAAAAATTACCCCATGTGAAACAGGCATATAAATTATAGAACTTATAAACAAAAATTTAACTATTACTTCCAGTAATTTGAGTCCTTCAGTAAGCTACTTGTTATAAACGTGACATTTTGTGATAAAGGGACTAATAAGCTCAAACGGTTTTGCCAACACAGCTTGCATTTTGGCTGTAAAGGCACACCAATATCTTGTTCCTGTCCCCTGCTTGTTTATTCTTTACTTAGCCCAAATTCCTGGTTTCTGCCACCTGAACCCTGGTTTCTGATCCAGGACTACCTTTTGCTGTACAGATTTCCTGAAGTTCCCTCCTGCTGACAAGCACATTCTTTCGTTCCTTATCCTTTGATTTTATACTCATTTTGGCTTCCTGACCACGTTTGGTCGGCTCATCTGAACTCTAAGACATGGTTTTAAACAATCTTTTACCTTGATAGAATTATTGGCACATTGTAGCCATGGAATCTAGGTCCAAATTCCCACACTGGAAGTCAGCTTGGCCCTTATTACAAGCATTGATTAGACATAATCCAATTATGCCTTACTAACACTGAAAATAATTTTTTACCATACTGAAGAGTATTGAGAATATGGATGAGAACAGAAGATGAGCTGGTTATAACCGCTGTATCATAACTGGCTTCTATGAAGACTCACAACTACACACTGTATAAAAATCAAGCCACAATTAGAGAATTATAAATCCTCTGCCCCAGTTGTTTTCATGGTTCTTTGTAAAGAAAACTAGAAAACTTAAGATAATTCCCTACCTAGCTCTATTTCAAATAAAAGTTATTCATAACCAACAACCTTTTCAAATACTTTTACATTTGGAAGCTAGTTAGGCATAAAGTGCAGAAACATACAGTATGGAATAATTATTTTTCAGCTGGAGCATAGTCTAAGCTTTTCTTATAGTGGTTTGATGATTCTTTATAGATTTTTTTTAACTGCATTCTCCATATTTTTGCATTTACTGTATATTGATCCTGAAAGCTTTAATTACATTAATAACTAACATGTCAGTTAAGACCACACAACATGGATGATAATGCTCGTAGAACTTTGTAATACCCTATTATTATTATTTAAACATGAGCTTTTATATGTTCAAACTTTTCATTATTGCTCTTCTAACAAGTACCATGCAAGTCAAATTATACGCTCTTTTTTGTTAATACAGATTTATACCAATTCACTCAAGCATCGCATTTTCTTATGAGACTTTAAATGGTAAACCTCCATTGAAAAGAATAAAATTATACTAGATTTATTTGGTAAAGACTCTGACTCAAGAGAATCAATAGAATTTCATATGCTTACCTTAACAGTGAGCTACCTAGTTAAATGGTAAAAATAAAAAACTTACAGTAATTCAAATACAGAAGAACACATCTCCTTTAAGAGTAGAAGACTTTTGGTAAAATATTTATT
>VZRU01002967.1:434463-452605 GCA_013398155.1 Pedionomus torquatus
AAAAAAAAGAACAACAACAGAAAAAGACTGCATGCTACCTGTAAATACTGATCTTTTTCCTAAGCTTGGAAAAAATCAAGTTTTATTTTCCATCTTAGTGGCTTCTGAATAATGATAGCTCAATTAGTTTCAAGAAAAATTGGAAAATATAGCTATGATTAGGAGTTCACTTTGATTCATAAAGAAACCCGATTTATGATAAAAAGAAAATTAAATAATATTTCAATTTTTTTAAAATGACATTGTCTTATATACAATTTGGCAAGTAAAATGTCTACTTTTGACCAAACAGTATTTTTAATTTTAATTATGACTAATTTCTTTCCCTACCAGTTCATTTATTATCTTTTTCACCTATCATTTAGATCTCTGTCCAATGCTCTCATAGTATCAATGAATCAGTCATAGCACTGATCTGTAAAACCACATTTTTAAATAGATTTATTATCTATAGCATTTTCCTAGCTTTCTCAATGTTCTACAATGGTATTTCTCCATGCAGCTCACACTTAAACAAAATTTCCAAATCCAATTTAAAGTTTTCAAATCACTTATGAATACACTTCTATACAATAGAAACAATAACTACAATAACTACAGTTGTCAAGAGTGTCACGATTAGCTGTAGAACTATTAGAAAAATAATAATAAAAAAGAACAAAGAAAAAGAACTAAAGATTTATTTTCCAGTCTACTGCTTTTCTTTTGAAAAACATATTTTGAACAAAGGCCACAAAAAAAAACCCAAACCAAAACAAAACAAAAAAAAACCCCGCACAATTTCAAGAATTGCTAGAAACCTACAGGGGCAACCTTTATGAGCACTGCAAAGTTTATGCACCACTCCAATATGCTCATTTAACAATTTATGTGCTATGTTAAGTTTATAACATGTTGATTTTCCAGCAAGAAAGTAAATTTATTACAGTTATTTCTTTACTTTTACACCCCAAAAGTCGCTTTCAATAAGAAACTGTGTAAAAGAAGGGTGAGATCACAGAATTAATTTCATAGAAGTCTAATGGGATAATGGAAGCTTTTAGGGAGAGTAGAGGTGCCAGTAAACGTCAAAGGACTTTGAGCAGATTCTAAATAAGGTAGGGCTCTACAAGAACCTTTGCCACAGTAGCTACAAATCTTGATGCATTCGTAGCAACATTAATGGCATTATTTTCTTCCTTTTTTGTTTTTTTTTTTTTTTTTGACTATTTTGAGTGTACTTTCTTAACCTCATTTCTGTTTGAAAAATAAAATAAAATTGGAGAAAACTCGCTATTGTTCTGATCATACAATGGCATTTAAATCTGCACAGATGTCTACTATCTGTTTTACAAATCTTTTATCTTTCAGTTATAGCCTCTAAAAAGTTAACCTAATTTTCTCTGTGGCATCATACTTCCAACGCTAGACTGTGTCACTATTTTCTGATCTTCTATTTACCTGCTCAAATGCATATTTAATGGCTTTTCATCTGAGGTAATTTAAATTTAATAGAATTTTGGAATAGCATTCCCTGGACCTTTCTTATTAGTTTTAAAAGAGTTGGTACTTTAAAAGTTTTTATATAACTTGAAGCAGATTTTTCATTTTTAATGACTTTTAATATATACTGGCATGGAAACCTTCGTCCCATTAAGTAACATACCATCTAATTTTACACTGTAGAAGCATGTCTTCAGGGCAACAATTCCTATAGTTTCCAATGGACCTTATTAAAATAATTGGCTATTTATATAACAAGCATTTGACAATCATTTTAACTGTAGTTGAGAAAAAAGTCTTATTAAAAAGTGAATAAATTTGTGAATAATTTTTTTATTACAAGCAATGCTGCAAGCATTTTGAAGTTTCAACTTCACAAGTAAACAAATTATCCAGCATTAGACTGTAAGTTCTAACTGCATTATTTGTCAAAATATCATAGGTGGGTTCATGGCAAGATGACCAATTATTTTCAAAGCAAGTTTGAACCCAGACCAATAAATTAGTGTGTTTCCCAACATAGCTGTATTCTTTCAAAATGCAGTTGTTTATGTATTTCAGAATAGAGCAACAGTAGGGATATATCTTTTTTCACATGAGTACATTTATGGCATGTGTTTTGAAAAATGTTATTAGACCAAAAAGTCCTAGAGGATATGATGATGGATGTTCTAAAATGACTAAAACAGATGGTTATATTTGTTCACATGTCTGTATTTGATATACATGGGATGAAGTGTATTCCTTTATGACCAATCTATACACATCTCATTTAAGCTCTCATAAAAAGTTGTCTGTGAGACTTCAGTGCAATTATGTTGCATATGTGCACATAAACATGCTGCGTAAAGGTAATGTCTACTTTTTTGCTAATACCTTTTGAATTCATGTAGATGCTCACAAATGTATGCATGTTTTACTGTTTATTAATCTTATTTTTAGGTTTAATCACAGAAATAATCAAGCACTAGAAATACAAGAATGGGTTAGATCTTTCAACACAGTTCTCTAACCTTTTTCCCTTCTAGTGGCTGGTGAGTAACACATTTTATCATATTTAACATACATAGACACAGATTAAAAGGACTTTTATATTTCAGAGTCATGGAGGACTAATAAATGAAGAGATAGCTTAAAACACGATTAACCAAATGTCTGTTATTCACTGTAGCAAATCACTATGTTCATGACAAAGGCGGCCAAGAGCATCCTAGGCTGTACAAGATAGAGCAACTGCCAACAAGTCAAGGGAGGTGATCCTTCCTCTCCACTCAGCACTGGGAGACATAAAATCATAGAACGGTTTGTGTTGGAAGAGACCTCCAAGTTCAAACACCCATGCCATGGTCACAAACATCTTTCACCAGAATGAATTTCCCAAAGGCCTATCCAACATGACCTTGAACACCTGCAAGCATGGGGCATCATATGGAGCTCTGTGTTCAGTGCTAGGCTTCCCAGTAAAAAAGAAGATGTGGAGTTTTTAGAGCTAGTCCAGCACAAGGCCATAGGACTGGAGTATCTGACCTACAAAGAGGTGTTGAGAGAGTTGAGACTGCTCAGTCTGCATGAGTGGAGGCTCGGGGCAATCTTACCATCATAAATCTCTTTCTCCTCCCTCTCTTAGGAGAACCAGATGGGGAAGAGCATCTGCTGTTCATCTCAGTGGCCAGTCTGGCCCAAACCATGACACTTACCCAGAGTATAAATATCTGATGGGAAGGAACGAAGACAAAAGAGCCAGACTCTCCTCAGTGCTGCTGTCTAATCAGACAGGAGGCAGCAAGCTCTATTTAACATACAGGAATATCCATCTGAATATACTTTCTTATAGGGAGAGTGATAAAATGCTGGAGAGAGGTTATGGAGTCTCCATTTGGGCAAATACTCAAAGCACAATTGAACACAGTCCTGGGAAACATGCTCTGGTTGAAGCTGTGGGTTCTACTAGGTGACCTCCAAAAGTCCCTTCCAATCTTAAGAATTATGTGATTCTGTGATATAAGTATATAGTATACATATGCCCTGTATATCTGTGAAAAATACACTTATTTGATAAACACTTATCAATCTTTTTATCTGTTGGACTACAGTAATTTCTGTGTCTTGTCTGCAAAGGTGAAAAGAAAGACCTCACCTCTGTCCCCATAAAACATGCAAAATTTGAAATTTGTTTCTTCATATCACCAATGACTGTTAGTACAGGAAGGGAAATATTTATTGCAGTGACTTCTGTCTCCATCTGACTGACAGCTCTATTATCTCAGGGCACATACACCCGAGTTGCTCTTCATGATTCACAGAGAGTTATATGTTCTGCACTAAAAACATCTCCCAGAACTGGAACTTGTATTTATGGCAGCTGGCCCAGGCAATGTCACCTCTGCCTGATGATCACACCGAGTAAGACCTATCCAAATAGGTTTATGCATTTTCCAAAACCATGTTTAACAACTAAGAAATTGCCTTCTGGTCTATTCCTATAATTGGTACAGTAACTTAGAGACATGAGAAATACAATCCCTGCAAAAGACCTTTATTTTTGCTGAGAAATAGGAAGAGCAATTTCTCTCCATTATAATTAAATGAAATCAGAAATAAATATCGTAAACCCTTAATTTTAAATTCAGGCAAAAATTATTTTCACTTTTCACTTTTTTCTCATTTTGGTGTATGTCTTTTGAAGTGTTATTTTGAAGCTTCCTTAAATATTAAGTGTGACTGACAAAGAAAATAGGATGAGAAAAGCAGACTAATTTCTCTCTAACAATGATAATTACTGGTACTGGAAGAGAATACTGCTTTTAAAAAAACTCTATGCTACATGAGAGTAATGACTGTATGCATAAACAGCTCTGCTAAATACATGAAAGGATGACATAGAATACATTTTCAGAACCAGGTGCCTCTCACTGATTTGTGTGGAGGATAAAATGAAATCTGAGAAGATCACAAAACTTCTCGATTATTTGCAGGTAATTACCAATTTAAATTCTCTTTCATGATGTAATGCATACATATCTGGACCACACAACATCAGTTCACTGCCAGTCCTTTGTATTAAGGGGGCAATTCCTGAATGTTATCACTTTTGCTCATCCATGGCCATGCACAGGTTGCAGCAGAAGTCCTTCTGAGGTGATAAGCAGCTATTGGTAGTCAGAGTCACAGAAGCTCTGTGTACTTGGGCAGAGAAGTGTTGCAGTAAGAACTAATAAGCTCCTCTGGAAAACTATGTGGCTATATTCAGAATAGTCAGTGATCCAATCCCACTCAAAAATCCAGTCCTCATCCTGTGGTTAGGCGGTACACTTCCAGACAAGCCTGGTGAGAATTCAGCCTGAAGTCTGATAGGGATAAATTCTCGGGGAAGATGGGAGCTATCATTTTGGCAGTATTAAACCATCACAGTAGAGGATTAAATAAAATTCAGGCCAGATCATAAGACTGCAAAATACCAGGTGCCTCTCATGATGTCAGACATGAACAAATCCTAAGAAAAGGAAGGGAAACAAGATCTATTCACTGCTTTCAGTGAACTTGGAGAAAAAGGTAGGTAGGCCAGACAGGTTATGTCTACATTTATAAGCTGTGTGGTTTTACAGAATTATAGCTGTAGAGTGAAATGATTAGAGCAGAGGACACAATGTCTGCATGTCCCTACACAGACCTCAGGGATGTTTCCTCTGTAAAAGTTCTGGGCTAGCTGGGAGAGCCGAAGGCTCACTTACCCACTGGAATGTTTTATGTCAATTTTTGGTGTGTACACAAAGTATCTTAGACTACCAGACTATTTTCTTTTAGATTATTTTCATCTCAAAGGGATCCAGTTGTTATGCTCTGAGACTGCTGTCACATGAAGCAAAGCAGAGTAAGTGGAGATGATCAAGAGATTTTCTTTAAAAATGCACTCCTGTTTCAAACTAAAACACTCATCCAGATGCCCTACAGAAATAATTGTATATTATTTAACACATCAGAATAAATGCAAGCTAGAAGAATATCCTGGGTATTCATATGCAAATGTGACAGCACCATGAATTTCACTCGAGATATTTTATGAATACAAAGGAAATATGTTTGTAATGCAGATTGGTGTATACTATTAGACTGTTATCTCATTATATTAAGCTTCTAGTCCAAGTACTGTTTTTTCAAGATTTACACACATAGGCAATGAGTCTGATGCTATATACTTCTCTGTCTCTGTATATCATTTGCTTATAAATAAACCCAGTGATCTCAAAAGAGCACCCTCGTGAATAAGTACTAATTATAATTTCAAAAGAGTAGCTAGAGTACTGAAAAGATTTCTGGATCTTCCTTCCAAAATTTTCTTTGGCTTCTTCAAACTGTTTCGCTGGGTCTGTAGTATAAACACAGTGCTTGATGACTAATTTTTTTGCTTCTTTAATTTTTAGAAAAGTTGCCATGTAAGTTGTTCAAGATCCAAACATTAAAGACAGTCATATAATTTTCAACTAGTTCAATGAACAATGGAAATATTAATATTCTATACAGTAATAAGAACTGCACAGCTGTGTGCCAGCATGAGTTCCTAACACAAATACAATATTTTAATTCGGCATCCTTGACACACCTACAGACACAGATGGTTGGGCACAGCGGTTACTACAGCAGAAGAACAATAAAAGGAAAAAACAAGAAAAAGACCTAAATTAGAAAATTCATCTCTTTTCTAACAGCTAGATGGATCAGACCATGCCACTGTGTGACAAAGTTCTAAACGATAAGCGTTCTCTCATTAAATAATGAGATTTCAAGATTTCATTTATCTTCATTATCTTCCTCACAGAAATGTGCTGGTATATCTGCAATGAATCTGTGAGCACAACAAAGACTGAAGGTGATCCATCCTTTAGAGCTGTGGTGTGATTATGCTGGTCCTAAACCATCACAATGAATGAAACTGTCTTAAAATTTCCTGTGTCCACCTAGATAGGCATAAGAAGTGGGAAGAAGGAACAGAGAACAGATGCATTCCTGTGTTCTTCCTCTAACCATCCACAATTCTATTGTGGTTCACTGACTGTTCTCTCACGTGGGACTGAGTACACCTTCAGCAAGTTCGCAGATGATACCATACCAAGTGGTGTAGTTGACAGGATTGACGGAAGGGACACAATCCAGGGGCACCTTGATAGACTGAAGAAGTGGGTCCACTGAACCTCCTGAAGTTAAAAAAGAGCAAGTGCAACCTGCACCTTGGTCAGGGCAATTCCCAATATCAATACAAACTAGGGGATGAATAAATTGAGAGCAGTCCTGCAGAGACACATGGGGAGATATTGGGGGATGGTGAAGATAAGCCAGCAATGTGTGATGGCAACCCAGAAAGCCAATCATTTTCAGTGCTACATATAAAGAAACGTGGCCAGCTCATTAAGGGAGGTGATTTTGCCTCTACACTTTTGTTAGATTCCTGGAGTACCTGGAGTACTGTATCCAGCTCTGGCATCCCCAGCACAAGACAGACATGGATCTCCTAGAGTAGATCCTCGGTAACTTGGAGGGATACAAGAATGTCAGGGGGCTGAAGCATCTCTCCCATGAAGACAGGCTGAATGAGTTGGGGCTGTTCAGCCTGGGGAAGAAAAGGCTCCAGGGACATCATATTGTGACCCTTCAATATACAAAGAGGGCTTATAAGATAGATGGTGAGATATTTTTTACCAGGGCCTTGCAGTGATAGGACAAGGAACAGTAGTTTTAAAGAAATTTTTATGATGAGAATGGTGAGACACAGGAAGAGGTCTCCCAGAGACCTGTTGGATGCCCCATACCCCAAAGTGTTCAAAGCCAGCTTGAATGATGCTTTAAGAAACCTGGCTAGTGAAAGATACCCTGCCCATATCAGAGAGGTTGGACTAGCTGATATTCAAAGGTCCTTTCCAATTCAAACAGCTCCAGGATTCTATGACCTACATCACTTACTCAATAAAAGATGCAAATATTAACTACTACTACTACTACTAATGTACTGATGCAATAATATGGTTAACTGTTTCTTCTTGATGCCTTTTCTTGAAGAATAGTTGAGTAAGTGACAATCTAAGTACAGCCCCATGTCATAAGTCACTTAGCATCTCAAGGTTGTATCAAAGAATTCATGTTCAAAACTTTAGGAAAAGGGCTTTTGACCATACAGAAATGCAGGCATATCAATCTCAATAGCAAGCATTTTTTGACTGTTAGAAAGATAGAGTGATATAAAGAGATGGAAAGCAGGCTCATTCACAAAGTGTATTGCTTGTCAAACTCAAGTGAAGGTGAAACCAGTGCTATTTAAATGACCACCCTAACAAACAATGTGAGTTTATATTTTTCAATCACTGTTATTTCATTTAAAGTCTGTTTTCCTATGCAGAATTTTTCTATGCCAAATCATTGCCAAGAGAGCATTGTGAGCATTCCCATGGAGAAGTCTAAGACTGAGCACAAAGAAAATGGACAATCAACACAGTCTTGAAAGCTGCCAAAACCAGAATGCTGAATTTGGGAAAAGAAATACAGAAAGCGAGCAGTAAAAAATGGTTATTTTCTCGACTCAAGTTTTGAAAAGGGAACAAAAAATTACCATTTATACATTACAAAATGACCTTTTCCAGTGAAGAAAACAATCTTGTAGCACTTTTCATAACAGAATTGAAATGAACACACTTTTTTTTTTTTTTTGCAAATATGAAAGGGAGATGGGAAAAGGAGAACACAAAAGAACGAAATGACATTGAGGTCTCAGATAATAGCTTTTACTTGTTTGAATGCATAATCTTGAGCAAAACTGAAAATATTTGTACAATAGATACTTCATGGTGTGATGCAATATCAAGTCATAAAGAGTGAGCATCAAGAAATACTGAATTCATTGTTGCTGCTCTCATCCAAGAAAACCCTTTATTCATGTAAAATGAAGCTTGAATGATAAGTGCAACATCACACCTTTATCTGAAATATCCTACCTGTTTAAGTATGAGACATTATATTTAAGAAATATAAACTCCAAACTGATGATAGATTAAGGTGAAATCCAGCCCATAACCGTAGAAGTGGAAGAGATCAGATGAATCATAATGTCCAGTTCCCTGTCTGTTACTGAAGAATTTAATCCAAGTCCCAGAACAACTTGTCATTTTCTCACAATATTTATCTGTTGCAAAATGACTGTAGCAGTATAATCCATATACTCTTCCACACTTGTACTTCGCAAAGCCATATAAGACCATTTACACATTGCTTTCAAGAAAGCAGACTAGATACTAAAAACGTAATAGAGAACCTTTGTGGGTTTTTCTGTAAAAGCATTTGTTTTCGTTCAGCATTTGCAAGACTCATTATTAGTATTTTTCTGTAATGTATTAAGCAATATAAACGGTTATTTTTGTTCTGAGAAACACACTGAAAAGGCATGTTATAAAATGTACATTATAAAAAGAGACTGTCGTGTTAACGTTGCAGTGATAACTATTGCTGAATTTAAAGAGATCATTTCAAATTAAATACTTATTATTAATTCAAATATAAAGAGGAACTTTTATGTGCAACTTATTTCCATTAGTTATCTTTTTAATGCAGAATATGAACAAATTTGATACCTTTGACAATCAAACAGCAACTCACGCATTTTTGGAACATTGATTTCTTTCCATGGTATAATAATATCAGCCCTTAAGAAAGAGAGTAATTAGGGGAAGAGAGATTTAACCTCCTACAAAAGATGTTTATAAAGGCTATTGACAATGTTAATGACTTTTCTACCACAGAAACACATATCTTTTTAAAAGTACCATTCATTGTATAGTTCAGTCAGTGTATAGTTCATAAGAAATCCACCCCTCTGTTCAATATCCACATAAAACCCAAAAGTAATTGGGAAGATCTGTTTCCTCCCACTATGACATGTTATGAAAGAAACTTAGGCATCAAAGAAGGAAGCTTAATAAAAGCCTCTGCTCAACATCCAGTTCTGGTTAAAAGAGGAAAGAATCGAATAGAACCTTTCAACAAAATGCTGCATAAAGAATACAAAAAGTAAGGATCTTCTACTGAAGAAGACAGGATCTTCTGTCTTCAGTACAGGTCATTGTTGCAGTGAAATACACCACAGAATAAAAAGAGTTTTGAGAAGGCCACGGTGAAACTATTTAAAAGTCCTTGACAAACTCTCATGTGGAAAAAAAAAAAAAAAAAAAGGAAACAATTTGAACAATTTGAACCGTTTGCAGAGGAAAAAATAAGAGGGAACTTGACAAATGTATGCGAAATAATAAGTGGCATACAGAAGGCACTCAAAAGCTGCTTTTCTTGTAGTCTTATAATGCAAAAGAATGAAACATTTAAAGCTGCTGAAAGACAGGTTTGATATTGGAAAGGGATTTTTCAATATGCAATATTGGGCTATGAAACTCAATGTGTCAAGAAATTGTTAAAGTCGGTAATTCAACATGAAAAAGAAAGCTATTGGAAGTATACATGAACGAGAAAAATAACTAGTGTTATATAAGCAAATGCTAACAAGAACGAAACAAAATTCAAGAGGATATTATGTTTCCTACCTGAAATTTTAAGCCAATCTCTGTCACAGAATGAAATAAAATCTTCAAGTAAGGGGCAAATTGTGTCCTTTCTTTTCATGGTGGGAGTGTCCTGAATCCTCCAGTGCTGGTCTGTTACCTGAGATATAATATTTTTTCTCTCTGGGCTCCTGGTAGTCTTATCTCAGTCACTACTTCTTTAACCGAGGTATTTATTTGGATTTCAAGGAAAACATATGCCTACTTCTAATAGCCCTAGAATTGCTTTCACTGTTGTTCAATCTCACCACACATTTGTTGTATGAAGATTCATCATCAAAACTTTCTTTGTTTTCAACTGAAAAACACATTGTTTTTTACCTCATTAGAGTATTTGTTTTCCCAGGCCGTTTCACATGAAAAAGCTTTCCTGGACTTCTGCGGATGGAGCAAACTTTTTCTGCGTTTCCATACCTGGTGGTTCTGCCGTTTTGTGCTTCACTTTTTGCTCACTTACAAAGTTTCCACTTTAGGAAGAATATTTTATTGACTTCTTCCAATAACTTCTGGCTATCGGTTCTTTTCTTCATCTCTCTTAGATGCCTTTCAGATTACCCACTTTCTCTTGTGTTTCAATAAGGCAAAATACTATTATATTCCCAAATGACCATGGCATATCTGTTTTCCTTCACTTCTCATCTAAGCAACTGGGTGGACACAGGAACAATTTTTAGACTTCAGCTTAACATGCATGTATAAGCTCCCTGAGACATTCCTACCCATGTAACTCGCTACTACTATACCATATAGCTTATTGCTACTACATTGTATAACTTACTGCTAGCGTAATTTATTAAAACTATGCAAATAGCTAATTATAATGAACGCCCGCACACAAAATGAAAAGGAACACCTGGGTTAGATTTAGAACTCACCAAGCCCAAAATGCTAATAAAGGAGAAGCCATAGTGAGTGCTCATCAGCAGAAGCATGAGATGAACATCTGGCATGGTGCAGCTGTATCTACCCCAGTGCGTTAAATTTGCCCACATGTCTAAGGGGTCCGATGGCTTGGGACAAACTGCATCTGTGCAAGATACAATTGGTTTCAGCCTCCCAAACAAGGCAGCTGCATGAAAACCACCTGGTTTCTGGAATGTTCTACCACCAAACTGCAGCCAGGAATGGTTTAGCAAAAGCACTCATTCACTGTAACATGCAAAATCTTGGCCACAGGGTGTTCTACAGCTTCCTCACATATATTTCCTCCCAGCAGCTGGAAAAGATTTGAATCTGCTGGTAGAGCTGAAGCTGTACATTATGCATCATGTCAGCTGGCCAGAAATGCCTGGCCACTGGCCTTTCCAGCTGCAGACCCACAGTTAAAAGCCACTGCCCTATAGGCAGTTTGGATGATGCCTACCAAAAGGTGAGCTGACACCCCATGACACGGCCCCCACCTGTGCAGTTTCCCAATGCTTTAATGTAGCAGGAGTGAACACCACAGACCATATATGAGGGGGAGGTGGAAAGCAGAGAACTCTACAAATACCAGGAAGGGCTTGCTTACATTATTAAATGTGTTTGATTAATAACCTTTATACTTCTTGGAGTGCAAGGCATTTAGTTATGGCTGACAGAGTTAATGATCCTCAGAATATTAAACCACATGCAAATCAAACCCTTAAATCTGAACTCTTTATTGTTTCTAACTTGATTTTTTCTGGCTGGATTCTGTGTGTCATTTCAGTTAGCTGTGCAGTAATCCACACTTTGACATATATTGTTACTAATGCCCCAGTTTCCTACGATCTCAGCAGGCAATCTACCCGATAAACACAATAATGTTTATCATATCTCAGGGTTATGGAATATTTTTTTTGTGGAAAAACTGCCCATTTCAGTCTTCTTGGTGTTTCCATGGGTTTTGACTTGTTCTGCAGAATCGTATTTCTGAGCTGTTTTAATAAGTGACAGTATAATCCCTCTATATGTAGATGAAGGCAATTTGAACAGCAATTTGTCCAGCATTTTCCTCTACCATACGAAGAGTGATTAGTGAGGCTGATAATGGTTTAACAACGGATGCTAGTTCATGAATAGCAGTAGGCTTTTCCAGTACAAGCTGGAAAGATCTCAGTAGATTGACTTCTTTAAAATTCATGGTTAAAAAGGGAATTGTAACACACCCAGTGATTACATGCCTCTTTCTGGTGAATGACAAGGCTTACAGTCAAAGCCATCCTGGAACTGATTTACTGCTCTTTACAAAGGAGCATCACTGCCACAGAGGACACCCTAGTCTTCCCGGGCATGAGTTGTAAGCTATTTTCAGGAATTTAAGTGCCCCAAGTTACTCCTTGGAAGAGCTGCTGGATCAGTGTATGGTGAGGCCATAGGGAGACTTGCCTTGCGTCAAGGTAGATCTTGCAAACACTTCCTCTCTCCTTGCCACTAGATGTTGTCAATTTGAAAGCCAGGTTCCCATACATTAACAGTGTGACTAACTACAACCTGGGCACTGTTTGGGGAAATTCTTTAGGTAGGTAAATACTTCTTAAATAAGGGAAGGGAATCTAAAGAACAGATTGTTGCTGGGTGTCACCACAAAAATCTACCCAGGTTTTCTATCCAAGGTAAACTTTTCTAGCCAAACATTGGTTTGTTTATAAGCCCTGAAATGGGAAATTATCCTTCCTGTTTTGTGTCTGGGGAATCACACTCTTTTCAGAAAGCCATTGCCAATTAATATCAGTATTGCAATAAATCTAGAATATACAATTGCTAATGATCTTTTTTATAATTTACATATTAATTATTTACATGGGTAAAAGGTCAAGGAACCTCAGAAATATTGACAGGATATTTGTTGATGTGAATGACAGAATACCAGCTTTGGGAATGCATTTCAACTGCAAAATCAATCACCTAGCTTAATTGATTTAGCAACTGAATATTAGACATGAAAGAAATCCAAGATAAAAAACCCTGTACAAGAGAAGTATAATGTGATTTTTTTAAATCTTAACAGTTTAGATGAAGATACATGTCTTGCAATGAGGTCATTTTAATTTACGATTTTTTATGATGGAACTACTTTGACAGACTTCTTGATTTACAGTGAGTTCAGAATTGAATTGCTAAACTTTATGAAGCAGAGGAATTTTTATCAAAGGAACTTTGTGAAATGAGTTAAAGGGATATAATATGAAAGAGTTCTATTAAATCCACCACTGGAAGAACACTACTTCTTCCTGACTTGCAGAGACCTCCTCTGCTGCTTCTCATAACTGATATCCCTAGAGGTTCTCTGAATGCCTATGTATTGTTTATTATCACACCTTAAATCAGAGTATCTGAAAATGACGGCATTTCATTGTCCCTCAAAGTGTAACTGTTCACATAAATTTGTCTTATGTCAAATCATTTTACCCTTCCTGTCTTCTAGTCTTCCCACAGTGAATCTGAACCACCCATGAGGTCTACTTTATTCTGAAGCTGGTATAAATACACTTTGCTGAGTATCATGATCATTAGCTAGCTGTTACATACCTGAATATTTTTAAAATGGTACTGGGGACACAGTATCACTTCATAATGCACTACTGTATGGTTTTTTCATTAATAAGCATGCATTTTCCCTGATGAAAATTTGTGGTGTTGCATACTTCACCGCATCATTAACAAAGGTCACCTCTCTGACAGCTAACGAAAGGATAAGTTTTGTGTGTTCTATGTTGGCTGTGTGACTGGTCCCATGATGAAGGGCACCTGAGAATGTTAGGCCACATGAGGGTGTTTCCACCTGAGCTCGTCTGTATGACTGCACCCCAGTGACACACAGGAGTGGTCTACCTGTACCCTCGCCTACAGCAGTCACGGGTATAAAGGTACAGCTTCCTGTCTTTTCACTCTCAGTGACTTTTGATTCGCTTATCAGCTAATAGACTCATGTAAAATGCATGTGAGTACAAGGAAAGGGATTGGGAACCACAAGGTATTGCAATCGCAATTTTTCCTAGGTACAATTTCATAGAATGGTTAGAGTTGGAAGGAACCTTAAAGATCACTGAGTTCCAACTGCCCTGCCATGGGCAGGGACACCTCCCAACAGATCAGGCTGCTCAAAGCCCCATCCAGCCTGGCCTTGAACCCCNTACTCCAGGTGGACTCTCACAAGTGCAGAGTAGAGGGGGAGAATTTTTAATCTACAGTTAATTTTGAGTTACAGCTAGACATAATCTTGCCTGCTCTCCCTTTTGAACTCGTCTCCACGGTTAAAAGGTTGACAATGATTATCCTTTGCCATCATGATTACACTATGAATTCTTGACTGACTGCTCTAATGGTATGACCATTAAAACAAAAGAAAGTCAGTATGACTGTTGCTGGCAGTCAGCTTCATTAGACAGCTCTCCCCAGAATCAGGGCTAGACAGAACAGATCCCAAGCAAGTGGATAATAGCCAACATTTCTGTGTGACTAGTGGAAGAAGTAAACACATAATTTAACCAGATCAAGTTAGTGGGGCTGCCCATGTTACCTACATAATTAACTGAAAGAGGGAGTGGGGCCAAAGTTAATGAAATTGAATATCCATATTCTGGTCTTTGGAGACACTTTCTATTGAGCATATAAGGGACATAATGAACATAAGTAGTTATTTCAGCTGGACTGTATTGCTTTCTGACATTTCAAATTATAGATAAGTATCTAAATGGAGCACTTAATTAAGGTAGACTGGATTCAGTGCTAATTCACTCTGATTTGAATGAGTGGATTTATCTCTTATGTGTAAATGGAAGTGGATTCTTGACTGAGTTTTTAACCTTCTAACTGAGTAACAGTTGGCTTCCAAATGCTTCAGTAACATGAGATTTTATTTTTTATGTTGTGATATATTGCACAAAATAAAACACTGATTTGGCACACAAGTTTCTCCTTAGGCAAGCACTTGTTCTAAATTACTTTTACATATGAAAAAACCTCAGCTTCTATTTAAGTGACAAACAGTTAATGCAGGTTACATTTATAGGAGAGAACATGATCTGATCAGTCACTTGCAGATGAATGTGCATAGCTCTACTAATTTGTTTTGATCACACATAACTTCTGATGACATTAACTGGAGAAACATGGACCTGTAATTTTCAATATGAACACAAAAAAATGCAATACCTATTTAATGCTTAAGATTTTTGATTGGTGTAGATCATACTATTAATCCACTCCATGAGATATTATTGAAATCTCAATAATATCTCAATTTTTTTTCCCACGTGACTACTTGTCAGTTCTCTAAATACACACATAAAGACTAGGATACTGACCTGCTGTTCCCAGTCTGACCTGGAACCAGGAAAAAATCTTCAGATAAATGATAATGATTAGGATGAGGTCCTAATTTTAAGCAGGATTAAATGTCCATCTGATTTAAGTCTGGAACTTAAAGGTAGTCTGGAACTACCTTTGAATTTAAGTATTGTGATTCAAAAATGTATTTGTAATTTATAAATGACAGGTAGAGAAAGATCTAGACATATTTTTTCACAACTTCTTTTCAGTTATTCTTTCCACTTCTGTCTAGCTTTAATCAAAACAAACCCACAAAAAATTCCAAGATTCCAACATTTTCCATTAAATTTATGCTAAATGTGACTACCATTTCTTACCATGTTCCAGAGTATAAATAAGAAATTATGCACTGTTGTGACTGCTAAATTGGAGGTAAGGACATTTTCTGAAGGTAGTAGTAGCATTCAGTAGTATTGGCTTGCTCATAATATAAAGGCCAAAGACTGATATACTTTAGAAAAATCAAAACTGATATTAATCCTCAACATTAGAAGGAATAAAGTGGCTCCTATCTATAAACACAAACAAAGTTACCACGCAGAACTTACTGTGCTGGCAGTGAATCCCATTGAATCCCTCTGGACATTTGCAAACATATCCGATGAATGTGTCGCCTCGGTACGCTTCACTGATTTCACATATCCCACCATTATGACATGGATTGGGAAGGCAGGGTCCTAGAGAGGGGAAAAAAGGAAAAATATGTATACATACATAATAACAACCATAATAATTTCAGCCATTTATATGCATCCATTAAAGAAATACAATCTCATGCAGACCTTCATATTCCACTAACCCACTAAAATCTAACCTTCACTTAGTTCAGATAACTTGCCAGCACAGATTTTTATGAACACGAAAAAATATGAAGCATGTCACTACTCATTAATCACAACATTAATTTTTAATGTAAGAGAAGACAGGAGACAGAGAAGCTAAATCTTGTTCTCCTATTAAAGATAACAGGCATTCTAACTTTTATACCACTGAGGAAATATGTATTAATCAAACGTGCTTATCATGTACAGAGTGACATGTACAATATCCCTGAATAATCACTACATGTCAAGTTAGTAGTTTGAGAAGATCTTTGCTACAGCTTTGGGTGACTTTCTGATTGGGCGTCTATCTGGGCCAGCAGTTATCAGCTATTAAACCAACTATTCCTTTTTCACTGAGTGGATTTTCAGCATATTCACCTCAAGCAGAATTTGAAAAGGTCTTCTGACTAAATTACCTCTTTTTTTCCCCCCACATGCTAAGATATCTAAAATTTCAGCAGTGACACCTAATTTGTTAGGTTTGCAATGACTACATATATATTTAAATAGTTGCATCTTTTGTATGGAGATCTAAAGCTTATTTATTTACCAGCATGTGTTAAAAGCCTTTTACATCTTATTATCTTACTAATAATACCTGCAACATACCTCCTACTAGAAGAATACACTTTACCATTTTGATTATTATTTTTGCTAATCTTACCTTAAAGAACTGGAATCATTGACTGGAAAACCTCAAGCAAGTTTGTCTATAAAACGGTTAGTGAACTTAATATAAAGTATATTATTTGCAATCTTTGCCATGTGCACAGAAAGGTGTTAACCTTCCCTTTTTGGAACACAATGTCATAATTATTCACCACCATAAAACTGCATTTGAAAAAATCACGAAAAACAAATCCAAACCAGAAAAGAACTTCTTCCCGCAGCATCATTTACTGACAATCAGCACTAGGAATTGGATGATTTAAACTTAAAAGAGCTACAAGTTTAATGTTGTTGAGGGTCTGCCTATAACTTTATGTTTTCAATTACAAACCCAGGGTTTGACAGATGTTCACAGCAACAGCATTCATTCAGATTGTTACATTAATAAAAACTGCACTGTAAAAAATATTAATTTGCAAAAGATAAAAATTAATGGAATGACAAGTATGTCAGAACTCATTCCCCAGTTTTAACTGCCTGGGTAGTTATAGCAATACTATCTTTGTACATATTTCTATTACAACTTACTTACATCATCAGCCTGTTTCAGGACACGATCCTGCAGAAGTTATGCTTGTGTGCATGTAAACATGGGATATATCTCAAAGAACTCAATAAATAAGAGACATGAATATATAGTAGCTTATTCTAAATTAGCAATAAAAAAACCCAGGCAAAAATCATGAGGATGAGAAGGAAGTGACTATTGCCTTTTTGGCTTTTCCCCATCTACATTCTGCATTACACTTTAAGTGTAATGGCACACTACATTCTTAATTCCAGGCAACATATACCACTCCTTAAACAAGTCAAGAAAGACTCTTGGCTTTCAAGTATCACAGCTTCTGTTCACGTTATCTCTCCTCTGTAATAATTTGGGAAGAAAGCTGCTTAATAATTCACACGTTTGGTCTCCCAATGATTATGAGCTATGCTATTTTTTTTCCAAGTTTCTATTATAGTTCTGCAGTTTGGGGAGTACCTGTAAGTAGCGTCATATGTTAATTAATTCTATGCAAGCAAATCTCTAATCTTCCAAGAAAAATAAATCTTCTAATAATTACTTTCTCGTTTTGCTTGCTGCTTTCTCCATATGGCTTGTTAAGCACATGTTCAGCATTCTTTCATTGATTTTCTTTAGATTTTGTGTTTTTTCAGACCAGTACAAAGGCTTAAAAGGTCATTTGAGGTGCACAGTAATAAATATATTGTGCATGCTAGTATTTCTAACTAATCTCAGTCTCCTATGATGCTTTCCTAATGGAAAAAAAAAAAAAAAAA
>VZRU01002967.1:452677-481971 GCA_013398155.1 Pedionomus torquatus
TTGTTAATAGAAATTGGTTGTTCAAAAATGATTTTGAGAGCAATGAAACATCCTAACTAAATGCACTGAAACTAGTAAACAACAATCATCCAATTTTCACTAGTTAGCATTAATTTCTTAAAAAGGACATGGGTTAGAACTGGTCTGCATTCTAAAAGAATGAATGACTGAGACATTAAAAAGTCTGTATCATCATACCTTGTTTCTCCTAGTTCAGCAGAAGACTATACTCTGAGTTCACACACCTTTAGGATATTTAAATTGCATGAACAGCATACAATCCTTTTTTTTTTTTTACTGACTCTACAGGATTCCTTATGTAAATTATGCAGCTTTAAGTGTCTTGAAGATTCTGGGTCTTAATTCTGCTATCATTCCAGTTAAGCATCAAAAATGGTATATAAGATCTCAGCACTTCTTCTAGATGAAGATTCTACCTGGACACGTGCAAAGCATTTCACACTGTCGTGCATGACATCCCGGTCTCTAAATTGGAAAGACATGGAATTGATGGATGGATCACGCAGTGGATAAGGAACTGGCTGGATGACCATACTCAAATGATTGCAGGCAATGTCTCCATGTGCAAGTGCTGGCCAGTGATGAGCGGTGTTCCTCAGGGGTCAGTACTGGGATCAGTGCTGTTTAACCTCTTTGTTGGCAACATGGACAGATGCACCCTCAGTAAGTTTGCTGATGACACCAAGCTGTGTGGTGCAGTTGACATAGTGGAGGTATTTCATCCAGAGGGACCTGGACAGGCTCAAGAGGTAGGTCTGCGTGAACCTCATGAAGTTCAACCAGAACAAGTGCATAGTCTTGCACCTGAGTTACAACAATCGCAGGCATAGATACAGGTTGGGCAGAGAATGGATTGAGTGGCCCTGACAAGAAGGATTTGGGGGTGTTGGTTGATGAGAAACTCAACATGAGCTGGCAGTGTTCTTGCAGCTCAGAAAGCCAACCACATCCTGGGCTGCATCAAAAGCAGTGTGGGCAGCAGGTGGGGCTGGATAGGACTTTGAGCTACCTGGTCTAGGAGGTGTTCTTCCCATATCAGCAGGTTGGAACTAGGTGATCTTTAATATCCCTTCTAACAGAAACCATTCTATGATGAAAGGTCCCAACTAACTTCCATAGGTACACACAGGCTTTTAAATAGTATTGTATTGAATGCTGGATAATTAATTCCCTGACAATCTGATTAATATTCTTGGTTACTCAGATCTATAGCAGCTAGTTCAGAAACATTCTTCTTCACCAAAAATAATAAAACTTCAAACTTGTCAACTGATTTTCAAAAAGCAATGGACTTCAGGGATTTGGGTTTTTCAGATCAATAGCACTGTAATACTTTTGCAGGTAATCTTTAAGTGGCTTCCAACACAAAGAGAACAACAACATTTGATCAATATTAATGAGCAGTAGAATTCAATGGTATGCTTTCCAGGCATTTTTATCCATGTTCATATAAAATAATGTCAACAAGATTAATTGTGCACTAAAAGTAATAGATCTATTCAGTTTGCTGCTCTTTTGAGTCCTTCTTTGTGCAGTTTCAGGGGTATTAGCCAGCATAATAAGTCTAGTTCAAAATACATCATTCTGTTATTCAATTGAAATCCCATGCTGTTTTCGAAAAAAATATTGCAAGTTAACCGAAAGTACAGAAGGTTTTAAATTTTTCAGATGCTCTTACTGAAATCTGAGATTTCATAGATGGATGAATCAAACAAATGCATCCTCAGTAGAGTTGCAAAGGAGCTCATGGCAGAACCATGTTATCTGTTTTCTTCTCTGACAAGTACAGTCAACTAAAACTTCATAAAAATAAAATCATGTATAATGCAATATTGAAGCAGTAATTACATATTTGAGGGAAAGCATTAGTTTGTCTATAGCAAGAAAAGTCAGGGAAGCAAGGAAAACATCATTTTACTGATAAGATTGTGATTTTTGACAGTGATAATATATAGAAAAAGTGAATTAACCTGTTTAGAAAAATCCTACTTATTTTTGCCTTGTAGGATATTCAAGTTCTTTTTAAGTAATGTAAAGAAGTGTTCAAATGCCTTTCAACATTTCCCCCCTGACATTTTGGAGTAAATATATATTTAAAAATATCTAGTCTAATTTTGAGCTTTTTCTGCATTGTTTTCTACTTTTGAGAAAAAAAAAAAAAAAAAAACAAAACCAAAACCAAAAAACAAAAACCAAACAAAACCCTCAAAATACCAAACACCACAAAAAAGGAAAAAAGAGAACCTAGAAATATTGACAATTATGACATACATTTAAATATACGTATGTGAATGTCATTACCTGAACTTCTGATTGCTCTATTTTCAATTATTTAGTTTCACTGCAGACTCTATCTACACGAGAAAGAAGTAGTTGGGAAGGAGCCTGAAGAGCTAAAGGGCTCATGTTGAGGATCTAATGCCCACACAGTGTCGTTTCTGAGAAGGAGGTGGTAGAGGTACTCTGGACTAGCTCTAGTCTCTGTCAAAGCTTTTCACCTGCTTAGGCTTGTATCCATATACATATACATACATACATATACATAGAGGATACTACTGTCTCAGAATCTAAGTGTCCAGGATGCCCTAGAATTTAAGGGGGGGTGGAAAAATTATGTTTCCGATGTGTTGCTGATGATGGACTGCAGCCCTTCCACTCCCCACCCAGATGAGGACAGCAAGAGCTGTGCATGAGTTCATCTGGAGCACAGACTTCATCAGGGACAGGCAAAGAATGTGTCTTGAAAGGGCAGTTTGTGCAGATGATCAGTGACACAACAAACACATGCAAGATTTTGTACAATGCACCGAGGTGCATTGTCAAGAAGTCTACAGATGTTTTGCCACATATTTTTCTGATGAATCTTGCCTAAGACTTCAAAATGTGGCAAAGGCCAACTTTGAAGTACAACAGCTAACAATGGAGTTGTGTAGCACTAGCTTAGCAAAATCTAGTAAATCAGAAATTAGTTGAAATAACCTTAACAGGAAGAAAACTCTTTCCTTTACTTCTCCTTAATTCTGTGTCAGCTATCACGGCATAAGCCATTTCTTATACTTCCACTAACAGCATAAGCATTTTTGGCCCAATATAAAATCTGCTTCGGTGGGAGAGACATTAAAAAACAACATGTGGTTACAGGTGATGTAGTTAAGCAAGAGCTCTACATCAGTCACATCCTCCTCATACTCAGAAGTGTGCTTGTTGCTGTGCTGGAACAGAAATATGGTCAAAAAATCAAACCCAGTTAGTATATTACAATAACCTTAGTATTTCTTACTAAAATAAAATTAAATGAGGAATATGAAAACTGAAAAAGAAAAAAAAAAAAAAGAAAAATATACTCCAGAAGTGTGACACACGCCAAATAATCACATTTTTAAAAAATAAAATTAAAGCCGGTGCCAATACAAGTGTTAATACTTTTGATAGTATGTATCTATCCATCTTCTCTTCATGTAGAAATAATGTAACCTCAATGAAAAATACTAGATCAGATATTGACCTTGGTATACACCAAGATGAAGATTAGCTATAAAGTTAATTGCTTCAATTATTTTGCGGAATATTACTGAAGTAGGGCTAATAGATAATGTTACTCTGATGATATAGCAAGGTCCAAATCACATCAAAGCAAATATTGGAGTTATCATCAAACTAATAAAAAGTATCACATTGCAAAAGAAGAATCCATTGTAAAAGAAGAATACTCTCTAGATGCTTGCCGTCATACCCCTAGATTTTTTTAAATCCCTCTTGGCTTTACATGAATGTCAGCCAAAAACATTTTTTTTCCTCTCTGCTAAGTTGAAGTCTTCATAAGAGACTTCTCACATACTTTTAACATCAGTAGTTTGAAGTAGTAGTAGGAGCAGTAGTTCTGATAATACATAAGACTTTAGGTGCTTCCTCTGCCATAGCAAAGTCTTCAGAGTAAACTGTGACAGAGCTCTCTTAACAAGAGCTCTCATATTTTGAAATTAGTATGGTGAAAAGACATATGATGCCTTTTGTCCTTATGGCAAGAGAAGAACTAATCTCCTTGTTGCTGGAGCTAGCAGAATGGCATGAGCATCCCACAATGAAGAATCTGAGGATTATCACACTGAATTAGGCTCAGTGTCCAGATAATCCAGAAGAAACCTGAAGAACCCCACAGTGGGAATAACTAGAAATATTTGAGATAAGCTTAATCTCCGAATCTTTATATTTGACATACTTTTCTGACTAGCATATGTATTTTTTCCATATAGTTAAAAATAAGTTTATGCCATCTATACATGTATAAATGAGAGACCAACTCTTTTTCAGAAGTATATTGAAATTTTTCTTTCCTCATCATCCTTTTAAAAACTCAAGAGGATTTTTGAAAGATGTGCCCCTTCAAATTTGGACATAAAACCCGAATGTAACGTAATCATATTCAAAAGAGACTGTATTCAACAGAGACACACAAATGAGCATCCAAATCCAGTAGGAATATCTCTGCAGATTCTAATAGAAAACTGCTTTATTGCACAAAAAGTGCAGGAATCTAACAAAACCTTTTGAGGGTCTCTGATTTTCCTCAAGGTTTACTGCTTTGCCTATTAATTTAATAGGATTTAGCAAGTCTCATCTGACACTGAGGCTGGGTCTAGCTGTCCCCAGCTGAATGTTTATGTGGGAGTCATGGTACATCAGAGATCATGTTAACAACTTCACAGAAAAGATCCTGCATCTGCTGAGTTCAGGAAATCGTTAAATCGTACCAAAATACATACTTATGTCTCAGCCTTTCTATAGGTTCAGGCACACAAGTATGACATAACCATTCCAGCAATGCACTGTAGGGCATTTGGTCTGACTAGTATGACTACTCTGAGCCTGTGGATGACCTTTGTGGTTGAGACTAAGTTTCTGCTCGAGTATTATGCACATTTCACCTGTATTTAGAAGGGAACTACCTGTTCCCAAGAACAGTCTTGACATAGCTGGGCCCAAAGACCAGCATGTTCACCATTTGCAACTACATCCACATCTCATCTGCCTGCTGCTTTACGCTGCAGTACTGAGTATATCTGAAGGCAGCATTCCCAGCAGATGTGTCGCTGACTTTCTGCCAGAAGGGGCTGTAATGATGAGAATGGTTTCTTCTAGTCAACATGCTCGTTCTGCCACTTAAAAATGAAGCATCTTCAGTAATGAATGAATGTGCTGTAGTCCAGTATTTGCTCTTTCTTACTCAGAGGGAGTACATTTTGCCCACAAAAAGTCACTCTATATCCAAAATTTACATAAACATCTAAACGTTTTAGTGGCGAATTCCCAGTATACTGTTGCAGCATGTCATTACTCAAAGCAACCAAATGACTTGCCCAGTTTAACTAAAACCTATGGAAATGGAACTTGATATAATTTGAACTATCCTATCCTTCAAGTTTTGCAAAGTATTGCAAAGAAATTCTTGCTTGCCTAGCATACTTGAATATTTTAAAACAAGGAGGAAAAAAACCAACAAACAAACCACAATAATTCTTACAGATCAATATATTTCAGATTATTTCCTCTTGGCATTTGCCACTGTTTATTATTATGCTGTTAGGATACAAATTAACTTTGTATCAACAAACATTTATTATACCTATGGCTTACTAGTGGTTTGATTATTTTAACCTGAAAAGAATTGGCATTGCAGAAAATCATTCACAGTTTATGTGGAACATTGATAACATTAACTCATTGTTATATGTTATTCCAGTTAAGGCATGAAAGTAGTAAAAATACTTAGAAGTTACACACACCATCATCTCATTAATATTCTCAAACTACCATCTCTTATCTGTAAAAAAAAAAAAAAAAATCTGTTCAGCCTGGCTCATAAGTGAATTAGTACTGTATTAGATTCTATCTACCTATACATTCATTATAAACTAATGGCACTGATCCAGACTTAATTGCACTGTGATTAAATATTTATCTTGTTTTTAATGCAGCAAATGGAGCGTGCTGATTATAATGATCAAGGTGTCTCAATCTGGAAGCAGCAAAAGCTAAGGTTCACACCCTGAGTGCAAAATGCTTTAGGTCACTTCTGCACATTTACCTCTAATTCTATTCTGGGGATTTCTGTTACAGAAAAGAAATTTGAACTGATTCTCCAGCTGTCTTCCAACCCTTTTTAAACTAAATAATAACTAAAACATTGTCTGACAAGATGTTATTTAAATTTGATGGCTATGCAGTGACTTCTCTCAATAGATAGTCTTAAGCTTCTCACCTCACCATTCCATCAACTGAGAATAACAGATTATACCCAAATTTGAGGTGTGATCAGTGTCATAAACAATGCAGTGATGCTCTAGAGGGTGGGACAATGCTCCAGAAGCTAGAGAAACTGTTCAGTGCACTACAAGATATTTTCCCCAAGTCCTCTCTCATTATTTCTCCTCATACCCCTAAGCTTGCAAGCTTGGGTACTTTTGCCATCTTCAATGCTGTTTTTCAGCTCTTTATACCCTCCATCACCTACGTATGTATTTCTGAATAAAGCCCCTGGTATTCTACCCCATTCTACCTCTCCATTTTTTTTGTGATTTATTTTGTATTATTGTTCAATCCAGACTAATTTTCAAAAAAAACCAACTTAGAAATATTTTCAAAATCTCAGTTGATTCTGGTTCACATTGAAGAGAAAAACCTCTGCAAATGCAGAGAATCTTGTATTTTGTAAGAATTTTGCCAGAGAATCGCAAAGACTTGAAGAATTTTGCATGTTAAAATATTCAGAGAATCATTATATATTTGGATGTTCAAAGGACTCAGTTCAAAAGTGCAGTTCTGACAACAATAAAGCCTACAGGTTCTTTATTAATATAAACTCTCAAATTCCATTATCTATATAGTTGAAAGAAACCTGTCTGTGTATTTACTGCATTGGCCTGTTGCTTAAGTAAAATTGACCCAGCAATAAGGGAACTATACATAGTTTGGTACCTGGACCTCACTGCCAGCTGGGATTTCTCCGCAACAGAGTTAATTTTATCATTGCAATTCTTTTCATCATATATGAAAATATCAGCTTGAATTGTTTCACTGCACTTTAAACTGCCAGTGACCAGGACCTCTCATCCTTTTTTCACCGTGTTTCACTAATAACTGGAAAATGGAAAAAACATGAAAAGATTATGTGAACCTTAATTATAACAGCAAATAGATTAAAACCCAGTTAGTCCTCTTGCTGAGCATTCCAGTGGGAACTAAAGCAGGCAACAGACTAAACTTATGCTGCTCATATTTGTATGAGTCAGGTCCTAATTACTAATGTCGCATTAATGACATGGAAACAGCAGAAGAGAATCTCAGAGGGTGGTTATCCTTAGGACATGAAATATTATTAAAAAGTGATGAAAGAGAATTTCTAAATGTGAAATATATATAGTCCAAAAAGGCATAAAGTTGTCTACAGCAGAAATCAAGGGAAATAGACAAGACTTACACTTCATTCATTTATTTCCCTTAGGATGTAGGACAGAGGAAATATACCCTTTCCTCTGCCTTTTTTTTTCCAGCTGTCATCAACCCCTTACAATTTCATGTGCCCTATCATCAATCATTTTGAATTCCAGATCCTGTCACTATTCTCCAACACTTACTCCCTTCTTAGCTAGATTATTTTCTCTTTTCTCCTCATACCTGCTTCATATTGCTCTTTTCCTAACTCAGAGAACCACACACCACATATACAGCCCAATTTAAAATCACAACCCATGTTTGCAGTTATGTGCCATCAGTTTTTAAATCGCACAATAGAATCATTGGATGTCTACTTCCTTTCCACCAGTTACATGCACAACCCAAATACAAACTAATTGGTCTTGATTAATACCATTCACATGCCAGTACTTGTACATGGATGAAAATACCCACCTATTTTGGTGGTTAATGGTAATAATTCCTTCACAGCAATACTGGAGATCAGTCTTTTCTGATAAATAATGCTGTAACTTAAAATTCCCTTTTGTGTCATAGCACATGATCCAGGTGTCATTATTGTGGTCCTGTTAGAGTTCTCTGCACAGGTAAATTCTGCCTTCAGCAGAGCCTTGTGCAAGGGCTGGGGAATAAGCTACAGCGCTCCTGAGCCCACAAATGTATTGCTTTAGGAAATGGTATGGCAACCTTCCTCTGGAGCCACACACCCTTTTCTGGCAGCCACCTTCAGCATGTAGCTCATCAGGTGCACCCAGCTTTCCACTGGTTTGCAAGATCCACAGACCCACGCCCAGGCACAACGATGGCCATATTCATCTTGAGTGATTTCAAATGATGAGGGCATGAACCACACACAATTTACCTCACCTCAGTGTAGATAACCTGAGCGTATGCTAATATTCCCTTCCCAGTGTAGTCTAATCAGTAGCTGGATATGGATCCTGAAAGGAAATCCATAATATTACTCATCTGCTGTTGGAATGGAGTCAGGCACAGAGCTGGTCATCTGTTTGTAAAGGGTGGGTGCTGCACTTAGGTTCTGAACGACAGGGCGTAGGACCAATATATGCCATGAAAACAAACCCACTCCTTTACTAATGTAATATGTCCTTTCAGCAAGGGTATCGCGAGCTACAGGACTTAAAGAGTTTGAAGCAAATTCTTTATTTGGAATTTCTTCAGGGGTTGCAACACAATGCCTGTATTCTGTCACCCAGCATTTGGATAAAAACGTGACTTGATGACCAACCAATACATTGCATTATACCTTCTGCCCCTGCCACTGCTCAAGGGAGGCTAAAGCAGAACACTGACCTGACAGGGACATTGATTTGTATTTTGTTTCAAAAACCACTCAGTATTACTGATTTGTAGAGAAAACTATTAGAGTGCTTTTCTCTCCTAGGAGGCTTTTTTATTTTAATCCAAAAAAAAAGAAAATTGAGAAATTCCAGGTTGACATGGAAAGATTAAATATCAGATATTGAAACACTGTCCCTTAGTGTATATCAGTGAACAAATACTGTTCTGCAGTTTTAACAAGACCAAATACTGTAGAAAGCTTGGAACTAATGAAATTCATGAATAACTGTAACAAAATTTGTAATATCACTGTAGAGTGTGAATTCATTTCAAGTAAATGTTAAAATACAATACTGTAGGCAAACTGATTATATAAATCTATACATGGATCTGCTGGAACAGGTCCAGCAGAGGGCCACAAAGATGATCAGAAGGCTGGAGCATCTCTCCTATGAAGACAGGCTGAGGGAGCTGGGGCTGTTCAGCCTGGAGAAGGCTCCAGGTAGATCTTCTAGCAGCCTTCCAGTATCTGAAGAGAGCCTCTAGGAGAGCAGGAGAGGGACTCTTGGTCAGAAAGTGAAGTGACAGGACAAGGGCTAGTGGTTTTAAATTGGAAGAGGGGAGATTTATATTAGATATTAGGAAGAAATTCTTTGCTGTGAGGGTGGTGAGGCACTGGAACAGATTGCCCAGAGAAGCTGTGGCTCCCCCATCCCTGTAAGTATTTAAGGCCAGGCTGGATGGGGCTTTCAGCAACCTGGTCTGGTGGGAGGTGTCCCTGTGCGTACCAGGGGGGGTTCGAACTTGATGGTCTTTAAAGTGCCTTCCAACTCCAAACCATTCTATGGTTCTATGATATCCAGACCTTTTTTCTTGGGCTACGGCTTTTGCACTGTAGCTGTTTCAAAAAACCTTCATGAATTCTAACTCTTCTCTCAACTTATTTGACACAATTCAAATGACTTCTAAAGTAAATAAAGGTACCATTCATTTAAACTTTTTTTAGTAATAGACAACTAGGCATTCTTGGGAGCATGTTACATTTTCATAATTGTTATTTCTACATTAACAGCTGTCCTACAACTGCAGATCCCATGGCAGACAGTAGAAAATTGTGGCCTGAATACATAATTAATGTACACTTCTGGACTGGACTGTGAAAACTTGCGCCCTTTAACTTATCTTTACTGATAATGATGGTTTTCATTTGGCAGTTTATTTCTTTACAGTAATGTGGAGCTTATGTTAATATTTTTGCCACGCTTTTGAAGTCACAATATATTTACTCCTAAGGAGTACTGCTGAAGTCAGCAGTTTTTATATAAGTGCAGAAAAAGGGAAAAAATTGTTGTTTCCAAAATATTATGAAAGACTGTGATTTTATAGATAAGATTACAAAATATAGCAGAAGATATCTGAATATTATATCATGCTGTCTTGAAATCTAATAATGGACATCCATGTTCTGAGGTATAACACTGATTATCTAAATACAGGGAGAACAACAAAAAACATTTTAATTACAGTAATAATGGCTACAAAATAATATACAATAAAAAAGAACATATTCAATATTTAAGACAAAAGAAAAAAGGGAGATCTTGACTCTGCCAAATAGTCATTATGAAATATGAGGATTAACAATGGAAATTAATAGATTAGAAGAGATGATCTAAGAAGTTGATGCATACATGCAGAAATACCCACATCCCTGTCTGAGTGAACTCAGTTAAGCTTTTGCTTGCTCTTTCCATGCCCCCAAAGCAATTTATGTGCTCTTTTATGATTTCACCTATAACGTTGCTTCAATGATACATTTCAAAAGGGCTGTTTGTTTTTGGTCAGTGTTAATGTCAGGTAATCATATGAATGCCATATCTTCCTTTAACACTTTTTTTCTAGTTCAGGGTAGGAGATTCTTAAAGATCTCCATACCTCCACGACACTGTGCAGACAGTCCAGCTAGCTGATCCCTTACTGAAAAATAGTACTTCCCAAAGACAGGGTCAAACCAGTTTGGGCTAGCGGGGCTTTTTTAATTGGTAGGGTTTTGAGTGTATTAGCAGTAGGCAGAAGAACAGTAAACACAGTGCAATGCAGGAAGAAACTCATTTGGATGGGAACTAGGCATCAGATCAGTAGCTGATGAGACACAGTTTCGTAACAAGAACAGATAAAAGAAAATGACACACCTCAGCTCTATATTAAACTCTGCTCTTTGTTCTCCAGGGCACTTAATTCCATTTGCAGATAATTCCATTACCTGTCGGTTTTAACACTTCCTGGATTTTGATGCACTACAAGTCCAGAGCAATGTAATGGCTTTATGCATATCCAGGATCACGACTGATAAAATACTGCTGTTTCAGACATGAAGAAAAACTCAGATGTCTGAAGCCCTGTCCGTTTCACCTGCTGGTTCTGGTATGTATATCCTGTATATCCTGTTACCTGTATCCACAAACCTTTCCCTGTTACAGCCTTCCTACAACCTATGTACCTACATCAGAAAATGATCCTAAAATCACATCTTTCCCTGATTATAAATTTGGCTGCAAAGGAGCCTGAATTTAATAGAATGACCATATTCTCTTTCTTCAGCCATTGTCTCTGGCACTTCTCCATGTGCCAAAGAGCTTTCCTTCCGTCCTCACTTGCTTTAGCAGATATCCAACATGCTTAAGTACATCTTAAGTTCTTTACATCTGGTACATCTATAAGTTCTTTAACACCCTTACATAATAGGATATCATACCTGAAAAGGTGGGATGAGGATTCTGGTTGGAAGAATTAATACTTTTTTTTTTCTACTATGCAAGATTACCAAGAGTCAGCACAGATTACCAAAAATCAACTTGTCTTCATTTGCTCGCTTCATACTAAATAGAAGTTATGTGTTTATTTAGAAGCAAGATATATTAACTGATAGGAAAATTTACTAGAACAACAAACATACAAGATACATCATGGAACTTATCGTTAAAGATTTCTGTTGACTGTTTCAGTGCATCAGCCGACTTATAAAACTGTAGATTATGCTACAGGGTCCCTCCCAGAGGAGTTATTAGAAAGGGATATTTCCCATTCATGCTGCTGTTTTGGAAGCAGTCATAATAGCATATAGGGGCAACTGGTTCTTGGTTTCAATTTTAAAATACTATTTTTTTACTTTTCTTCCATCTCTGGCTTATTGCACCCAAAAATCCTGGGGCTTCACAGGACATAAGCTTACACTACTTATACTTTCCATCCCTTTGTAACCTGACCAATTTCTCTATTATTTCTTTATCTGTCAATTCTATGATATTCTCCAATTACGCCTTTTCTGGTACTCTTCTTCCAACAAGACACAGGAGCACTAAAATCATATCAATGGTACAAGGTAATTAAAAAATTTGTACTGGTTAACTTTGCATCAAATATAGAAATATGTTGTGGTAATCAGCACTAAGAGTGTACAATTCCGCCTCAAACATCGTTTGATTTCAGGGAACCTCATCACAGCCACTGTTATTTGTTTTATAAAACTATAATTATTTGCAGCCTGATCTTCAGAATTTTTTGTCAGTATAGTTATACATAGTTATATAGTTATAGATGCAACTTTTATAAGTTCAAAATCTTTGGAAAACAGAACATTTTGTGTTAAATATATATACTGGAAGGAGATACCAAAAATGAATGTGAAGAAAAGCAAGTGACAAAAATAACAAATCAACAGCTTTACAGAAGATGAGGTCCTAAAAACATCAGGAAAAAAATCATAATTGTGTGCATACTCATATGTGCATACACACCATGATACTGGGCTACATCAATTCAAGATCCACTCATGGGTCCTTCTTGTAGAAACCAGAAAAAACGTATTTACTTAAATTCAGAATGTCTTCCTAATTTTCATGAGCTATCTACACTCCTTCTGTAGTAAATTGAGAAAATGCAGGAATAATGTATCTTTTTGTTTTCAGTATCTAACGTTCTGGGATGACTTGTCCTCTACAGGTTTGTGTTTCTTTTCATTGACTGCAAAGACTGATCTAGATTGGACTTTTCACTCTTGAAGAGGACATCAGGATGAGATAACCCATACTGTGGCTGCACTGCTAACCAAAAAGACTACTGCCAAAACAGTCTTGGCACAAGCTAGTGTCAACTGCACAAGAACAGTGAGGATTTCAAATGATGTATGTAATGAGTATTATTTGTGTTACAGTGTCTGTCATGGAAGGGTCTGGTTTATTGTCCATGCAAAACAGAGTGAGCCTCTTTAAGAGCACATTTATGTTATTATACTTCTTAACTTTGCTACCATGTACTATCTTTCTACAGGCCCAGTCATTCTGCAAATGGCTCACTATTCAATACTTCTTTATCCTCCTGAATTAAGGTGTAATACAAAGCCTTAGTGATTAAAACATACTTAAATTTGTACTGAACAGATAATGAGTAAAATTTCTTCCTTGGTACTCTTACGTTTTCACAATCAATTCAATGATTTAAAGATGGTCATGAGACAGTTTGAACCAAAATAAGCACAAAACAAGCCTCTTTGGGAGGTTATTTTTGAACAGTCCTTTTTTGTTAACCTGCTTCCAAATCCTCAATCAACCACTGCTCCCGGTTGTTTTACTTTCATTAGCATTTGCCATTTTCATTTCCCCCCCCTTTATTTCCATGCATCTAATGCCTGCATAGGAAACTTTGACTGGTTTAATCCAATTTAATTTCTGTATTTCATCAAAGATGATTGGTTTGTTTTTTTTCATTCCCTCCAGCTTCTGCTACAAGTTTCCACCAAATTCCCCTTCCCACTGAGAGCACACATGCCACTACATGGCAACTCAAGACCAAGGAGCTGAACCAAATGAACAGTAACGATATCGAGGGAATTGCATTAGTGAAGAGGCTACTTCCAGCTGGAACAGCCACCTGATGCAGCTCCACGTGAGCTGTACAATTGCTAGAATGAGCATAAAGGAGAGAGCAAGAAGGCATGAGTAAACTGGAAGAAGGAATCAGGAATTAATACCCTGTGTGAAGGAAAGAACTCCTTCAACAGCAGCCAACTCAATGCAGATCATTCCACCGCAGTCTTTCCCTTTCATGCACATACCCAGACCCACTCACTCAGTGCCCATGTGTAACTCATTAATCTCATTTCATTGCCTGTCAACTCCCTCCTTCGGCAACTGCTTGTCTCAGTTTCCATCACTTCTCAGATGAACATCTGTCAGTCCTAGCAGGAGGAGGTTTTGTCACCTGTTCTCTGCCATGGTTAGCTTTTTGCCACATTTCCTTCTGTTCTTCAGCTCTGTTTCTTAGAAGTGCAGAGAACTTAAGGACCGAGAGAGTACACTGAGATCTCTGGAGCAGCAAGGGCAGGAGTTTCCTCTTCATGTGTTTCATCTTGCTCCACCTTCAGAGGATGAAGCATTCAGTATCAAACCTTTGACTTTTATCCACATGACCCTGTCTTAACTGCTATTTATGCCCTTTGTATCTGTTCAAACTCCAAGCAAGGTCTAGACACCTGCAAAGCCTCTTCTTGGGGAATACTGCTTCCCAGACAGAAAAGGATCTCAATAAAGTTACTTTATTGATACAGACCTGGTACCAATAGACAGTGCTGACATTGCTGGTGTTTGAGATAAAGGTGGTGTGTTTCCCTCCAAGGGTGACATCTCCATCTGTTCAGTTCCCCGCTCTCCTTCCTACAGAGGTGCACTAGTAGTTGGTATGGCAGACTTGATTTTACTCACCTTCAGACACTAAGTATACACTTCTGATTTCTCTATAACAGACTTCTCAACTGTGTTAGGTCAGGAGCTGTCTCTGCTAACAGAGCGTGAACTAAACCTACCTCCTTGGCTGACTCTGTGGACTTCTCCATGGCAGTAATAAAAGCAACCTCTGACACTGCACTGTGAAATTGCACTTCCCAGCTCCAAAGTATCAGAGCAGAAAGGTTTCTCAGTAGAACAGCTTTGAGAATCAAAATGGGCAGCACAACACCTTTTTTCCTTATCCACATTATGACAAATTGTGAAATTATTTGAACCGAGTTCAGCTGGAGGCAGACACATGGTGTGGAAAACTTCCATCTCAAAGTTCAGGTGGGAAAGTGATAATCAGCCAAACGAAGATGTTGATGACATAAAGCAATAGCTAGTTTGGGGGATAATATACGGTCTTCTGCTTGTATTTGTACACTGAGGTGAATGTTGTATACTCACCACAAGTATCACCCTCTAAAAATGTGCATAATATGGAAAAATGCCCATGTATGAGTTTTGTAGACTGCTGCCAGCACTGCAGGTTAAGCTCAACATCCTAAATGAGGTCTAGGAGGCACACAAGGTCTAATCCCGACAAGAAGTGAGTGATTTTGCCAACCTGAGTTTTTTTATGATATATGGCCAAACATTAGCTAAGGGACAGGCTGAAAATACTAATTAGTTTCCATTCCTGACCTAAGCAAGATTTCCAGTGTTTAAATGTGACAGTCTACTGCGATAGCCTTCAGTGCCACCTGGCCTCTAGACCTATTTTTACTGCATAAATTTAATTTCCATCAGAATGGGGTTCAATATGACCTTTTATATATAATGTTCTGATTTAGTCTATATTTTTCTTGGAATACATAGAAAAGTAATTACTGACTTAGCTTCAGGCACTGAAAAATAAAATATGCTTTTCAAGAAGAAAAAGGAAAAGAATTGTTACAAATACGTAAAACAAGTTAAGCAAGAGTAAATCTCTGATACAGACCCTGGGGGACCAGCAATTCCTTTCCCCTAGAATTATATGGGAAGATGCTTTTCCTCTTTGAAATGTGTGAAATGGGGTAATTTTGCACACCACAGTAAAATTATTGTGCCTTAAAAGACAGCCTGAGAGCATGTGGTCACAAAACTACACCACTTCGGATGCTGCTGCACAGTGGGCAGTAAACTGAAATCCTTGAGAGTAAACTGGATGCACCTTTGAGGTTTTGAGGCTCAGGGAGTAAGCAGATAAAATATCTCATGAACTTTTTGGAAAGTTTCATTTCAATAAGCTAAGGGCATCTGTTTAGTTAGGTCTCGTTTTTCTGATAATCATCAAAGGAGTTACAATTTCAAATTCTTGCCATAATAAAAGTCCATTAAAGCATTATTTTCAGAAAGAGACACCTTTTGTGAAATGCAATTTCATAGATCTTTCCTTAGATCTAGATGGATGCTTACTCAGATGCAGGGCTAAGGAAAACCTTGTTGTGAGGATGAACATTGAAATGAACATGAGGATCATCTGATGGGATTCTTTATTTAGCTTTGGTTAAAAACCATGCAAAAAACAAGTATCCTCTGTCTTAGATGAAATATCCTTAATGAGTTAAAATTACAGCTCATTAGATTGAACCCCTGAATAAAACCCTGTGGAATACCATTTATATAGAGAGATACTCACAAGACATTATTACTTCAGAATTATTTATAATTCAACTGTGTGGTCACAATCAGAGTAAAATTTTAGCAACTTAACTTCTACGAGATTACTCGTGGTGATTACTACAAGATTACAGTCACAGCAGCTAGACTATCCTATAGATCAGAGTATGGGATATATCACTGTTTAATCCCTTTAATTTAATACAAAAAGAAATTTTTGATCCCCATCACAGGACCATTAAAGGTTTATAATGCTCATAAAATGTTCAAATAATATTTACAGTTTCCATAAAAATAATTTGTTAGCTACAATTTACACTACCTCACATTCTTTAGCAAGTTAAACTATTGTTTGGTAAAATACTGTGGTGCCCTGCAATTATCATTCCCATGTTTCCTCCCCTGCAACTGTTAAACTAAATGCAATCTCTTTTCATGGAGTGTTTAAAAGACAATCATAAAGTACTTCTAATGGTTTTAAATGCTAAGTGATGACTTCTGGGCATCACAGCTTGAAGTATGTGCATTTATCCTCCCCAGCACTACCAGATCAGCACTAGAATCTGGAGGTTAATTACATTCCACCAAGATAAACGTTACAAACTGGAGGAAACTTGCTGCTTTTTTTTTTTTTTTTGAAAAGTGCAAAATCTGGTAGGTGATAGAATTTGATTTTAGCCTGTACAAGGTACAACCCATTGAAATCCCCTGTGAAAGGCTCTAGGTGAGCATAAGAGGCTTTGGATGCAGTTTCTGTTTTCTTTTCAGCACCACCACATCTTTCAAAATGCATGACTGTCTCCATGCTCTGAAGAACAGGTACCTGCTTTACACAGAACATATAGCTTTGCAAACATCAATATCATCCAGAAATAACTTGGATTAAAAAAATCCCAAAAGAATGCACTAACCTGTTACTTTCAAAACAGCAACATCTGGTCATATCTTAAAGCAAAATCAATAGAAACTATAAATAAAATAGCTATAAAACATATAAATATTATAGTCTTCCAGGATCTGAAGGGAGCTCCAGGAGAGCTGGAGAGGGACTCTTTGTCAGGAAGTGGAGTGATAGGACAAGGGGGAATGGTTTTAAATTGGAAGGGGGGAGATTTAGATGACATGGACGGAAGAAACTGTTTCCTGTGAGTGTGATGAGGCACTGGAACAGGTTGCCCAGAGAAGCTGTGGCTGCTCCATCCCTGGAGGTGTTCAAGGCCAGGCTGGATGGGGCTTTGAGCAACCTGGTGTGGTGGGAGGTGTCCCTGCCCATGGCAGGGGTGTTGGAACTCGATGAAGTCCCTTCCACTCCAAACCATTCTACGATTCTGTGATTAATAATTTTAAGATATAATTTAATGTTAGGTAAAGAAAGATTGCACTTTATTAATAGATTATCTTATGGAAAAGCTAAAACAAATGATAGATTTATTACAAAGGTTTAAAAATAACTACATTTTTACATGCATTTTTTCATCACTAAATTTAAAACTTTTTACTCTTCTTAAAACAACAGTCTGGTGTTGATTTTGACTCCCCTGGGAGCAAGAGAGTACGCTTCATTGTTAAAATGTATTTTGCACTTCTAAGTTGCACTTTCACTGCACTTAATTTAAGCTGCAGTCTAGCAAACACATGCTTTAACACATACTCATAAAGGGAATAGGTCTACTGTGCATTGACTATTCAAATACTAAGTGTACTCCACAGCTTTGCTGAGGAAGTCTGCAAACAATCCATGTACAGTTCTGCAGAAAGTTATTGTTTCATCTTATGGAATTTCTAAAAAGCAGTATCTATACTTAAATATCACTTGTTTTGATTGTAGTCACATTTCATGCAAATGTAGAGTTGGGTTATACTTTACTGAAGTTTAGCAGAAGGGTCTAAGAGCCAAAGTTTGCTACTTAAGGCAGGGACTAGACTTATTTTCCCATGGATGGAAATTTTCATTTGAATAGGAAAAATACATTATTCTGTGCCTGGAGAAGTTTAGTCAAATTATTTCCTGCAAAAAGCTTCAGATTAATAAAAAATTTCCCCAAGAAAATAATAGTTTTAAAAATAATTCCCAAAGGATCTAATCACGTGAAGAATCAATGTCCTAGAACCAGAATAAATAAGAGAAAGGGCTACTGTTGCACTAATTAATTTACTTTTACAGATATTTAGTCATGTTCTATTGTAACATAATTTCTAAGCAGTAGAAATTTATTTGCACAAATGTTTACAAATATGTGTTTTGTCTCCTATCGTAAATCTACCGTGTGCCATTTATGCCAGAGGCATTTGCTCGTCGGTTCGAATCAAAGAACAAAAACATTATGGTGCTGTGCGTTTGTGTACTTCTAGCTGTTGATTTGTTTGTGTGGGAATATCTATCTGCATTGCTGTACCACTGCAGCTCCCACATGTGCACTCTTACTGCAAACAGCATCCTCTCCTAGAATAACCAACACTAAAATGTCACCAGTCTTTCCATTAAGAATTTTTATACTGAAAGTTAGACTGGCATAGCTATTACTGCATTCATAATTGTGGCACATGTTTAGATGCCAATAAACCCTGAAACACTAAGAGCTATAACAATAATAAAAACAGTGCCTAAAAATTAGGTGCAGCTGTTTCAACCAGCCACAAGTAAGTAGACAATTTCAGTTTGAAATGTATCTGATCAAGTCTTGGGGGGAAATATTTGAAAAAATACTGGTGTAACCATTCTTGGTTATGAGTGAATTGAAGGATATCATGAATGTTTAGGGATATTCTGTTACGAAGCCATGATCAAAAAATGTTCATGGTAAATTATTGGCTGAGCCTTCTTGAACAAAAGAATTATGTGGAGAAATAAATGAAGCGGTGATTCTAGGTCAGAATAAAACAAAGAAGTCAGAAGTGATTAAAAAACAACCCATTCGAACAAATACAAAAGCAAACAAAACAATGTCATCTGGCACTCAAAAAGGCAAGGGCTCCTTAGGAAATGAACACAGAATTTGTAGAATTTTGTGAAATACTGAAATTTCATCCGGTAAGTCTCATAGGGATCTGTAGAGGAGTCCACGTGGCTGTCTCATGAATTCCAGTTCCCTCCATTTTTCCCACCATTTTCAACTGAAGTATCTGGTTAATTTGGCCAGCTCACAGTTAAAGGCTTTCACAAAAATGGTGACGGTGTTCAAAATGCAAAGAGGGAGGCTATACCTTCAGGTGACACTCCACTGGTCTCAAGTGGAACGAAGGCACAGTCATGGCAAGACTGTCTTGAAGATTACAGCAGCATATTCATATATGCCTCTAAATGCTGTCTCTATATAATGTGGGTACTTAAGACAATTCCATAAAGGGAAAAAGGATGCTTTTTTTTCCCCTCCTATGTAAAAATATCTCCTTTTGTAACTGACACTTCTATTGAACAGCTGCAAGAGATTTCTATTAAGGCATTTTCCATTAAAATTTCAAGACTGACAGATCTCTCAAGAAACAGATAGTTGAAGGCTGATGCTTAATAATTGTAACATATACTCCTTGGGGTTGTGTTAGCACTCTACAGCTCTTTCCCAAACTCTTCCTTTCCCCATTTTGCAGTGCTTTTTCTCATCTCAGTCATGCTTGCTTTCCATTCCACTACTGTATTCATGTTAAAAGCTCCCTTTTGCTTCTTTCTCTATTCAATGCTAGTCTTAACTATTCTGCCTCTTTTGCTTTCTCTCTTGGCTTTGTTCTCCATACTTTCATTTATTATTCTCCACTGTACCCTAATTACTTATATTGCTCCCAAGTTGTAGGTTAGTGCTGTAAACAGTGTTCAATCCTTCTTTGCCATCTTCCTTTCTTTTTTCACTTCCCTTACCTTTTCTCCTTTGGTCCTCTGGAGACCTTTACTTCTTTTAACAAGCCACTATAAAGTGACTCCCTATTCATTTGCTGGTTTAGCTCACTGACTTTACACAATTCAATGCCATTTCAAATATGTTAAGCTGTTTAGTGGCATTCTTTGCTATGTTGTCTTCTTTCTCTTTAAATACTCCCAAGCTAATGGATTGCCAATTAATTAGAAATAGTTAATCTTCACAATAGAATAAACACTATGTGTTTATGTCTCTTGGGGAGCTCCTAAACTAATTTTTATGACGGTGTTGTAAACCGTTCTTACTACTTGGCAGCCTGTCAATGGAAATAAAAGTTCGCTGTGCATATATCCAGGCCATAGTCTGCGGAATGTTTTCTTTGAGCACAATGCCTGTGCACCCGCAGTATTTCCCTCCCTTCACCATTTATTCCCAGGCTGAACTGTCTTTAAAGATACCAGTTTTGGTGATCACGCAGATAGATTGAGCTTCACCAGAAGACAGATCGAAAACCAGGAGAAACACTGATTATTTTTAATTCCCGATTGCTTTTGACCCAGTTTGTTGTGTGAAGCATGATGTGACAGCTTTAGCAAGGAACAAGCAAAAAAGGAAGGAACATGTTGCGGAGAAGATTGTGAACTACTACCAGAGGAGTAAATCTCCTACTGACTTCAAAATTGAGGGAAAACAAGAGTAAAAGACAGAAGAGAAGAGAACCCAACGCCAATACGGCTATTTTTCATGTGTTATACACAAAATAAGCCTGGTATTTTTTAAAAAAGGTGGCTCTCAAGGAATAGTTACCATGATGCAGTTGTAATCATTAATGACTCATACCTGCTGAAGTAGGTTCCTCTTCAAATGGGGCTGTGCAAAAAGGTGTAAGGGGAAGGAGGGAGGTGGGGACAAGCAACGGGAAAAGGAAGGAAAAAGGAAAAGAAGGGAGAAGAGAGGGAAAAAAAAGATGAGGAAATCCATATAGTTCCAATGATTATTTACATTTTCTTAATATAAGAGCAGGAAGACATCTCAAAAAATAATTCTAAAGAGTTTGATCAACTTGAGTAACAGATGTTCCATCTTAGTGGAGAACTAAGATAAAATGTGTTAGTATCTGAGCTTACATATTTAACGTTACACTCGTAACCTTTTCCTCTAATTTAGCTTATAGAATCAGCCCAATCCTGCAACACTAATGCTCACCAGAAGAGTTTGTCAGATTTTCTGCAGTTAAATATACTGCCAGAGATAGTTGTTGCAGTACTAAAAAGGAACTTTCTTAAGGTAATGTCTTCTAAAAAATCAATTGCAGGACCCTGTTACTTGGTTAGCTCAGTTGCCTGATGACACAGCTAAGGCAGCTGCTGGTTAGCAGTTAATGAAAGGTACAGTGCACAACTTTTTCCCATCTTTTCATCCTCTATCCCTGCTGTTTCCTTCACTATCTTCCTAACTTGGCTGTATCAGTAATGAAGTAACAATCCTGAAATTAAGTATTTAAGGAGTAAAAATGGCAGTCTCGGGGTTTGGTTTTGTTTTTCTGGTAGGATTGGGAGTGGAGGGGGAAGTTGTCCATTGGGCTCTCCATTCCAGATGTTTATTGTCTGAGGAAAGCAATAAAAATTCATATTGTCATGGTAGAACTCCTCCCTTTTGGTGATAGATAACCATTAAATTGCCTGAAGTTACCATCAGAAACCACCTTTGACTGTAGACTATCTATTACCCGTACATTCAAAAGAAAAAAACCAGATGTATTCACAGTAAAACTGTATTTTAGAAGTACATCAGTGACCTAGTTCTTTCTCTCCTTGCAGTCAGTATGTTTTATACACACATGCATCATACAAATGGTCTTCTCACAGTCTTGCAAAGTTTTCAGTGACAGAAAAAGCAGCAATCAAGTGTTTCTCACTTGGATATTCTAAAAGCACCTAGAAGTCTGAGATGACTCTCAGATATGAAATAGAGACGCCCTTAAGATACTAAATGCAGGTATCCACACATATTTCTTCTCTTCTACCAACTGAAACAGAAGCTCCTTCTGTTTGATTTCTTGTAGAATCAGTTCCATACAAACAGTGCTCCTACAGCCACGGCAAACATTGATCCACCCTAACAGCTTCAGAGCTTGTGCTTGCCGTGGATAAAGATTACAAACGTTTTCTCAAAGATCAATTTGGTAAATTGGCTCCTTTGCCTTCAGTATCACTCCATGTATTATGGTGGGAGAAATGAGGAGAAGAGCAGGAAGATCTTGCCTCTTTTTAGTGAAACATTGTGAGATGTAGCACAGACCTTGTCAACAGACCAACTGCATTTGAGACCAACTATAAACCTTGGCTAATTCAGCACAATATTCTATATGCAATTCTATGTGACAATTAACACTGGACACATCAGTTATTTCTAATTGCAGGGCAGCACGGTGTCCTTTTGGGGGCTGTCAAATCCAATCGATACAAAATAATGAATTACTGCTTGAAGCACAAGCCAACTGTCTAACTAAAGTTTCCTGAGGTAAATAGGTGATTTTTGTTTATATACGGCTTGGTGTTCAGATAAACACTGAAGAAGGCTACATTACAAGAACAGTACATTATGAAATGAATAATTTAAAATGGCCTAAACAAGGCACTTAACAGGCTAGCTCATCGCTTTTGTAACTCCTCATTTAGTGTCTAAATGTGTATTTTGAAATTACTTTAATCAATTTTGAGGCATGTATATATGTAAAGACTACATAAAGCTTTTAAACTTTACAATTTATTGTTTTACTGTATAATTACTAAATTACTATAATTACTAAATTTAAGCAAAATCCAATAGAGGATTTCAAGGCAACAAAAGAAAGAAGAGAAAATACCACCCTATTTTTTTATAAATTGAACTAATCAGATACATCATTAGTTCAATAGCAACATAACAGCTGATTACACTAAAAAGAAACTGAGTGTTTAAAACTGAAGAGAAACAGAATCAGAAGTAAACAAACAAACTGCAAACTAATTACAAGCATGTTGTAATTTTTCAAAGTACCAGTGGCAGGGCACAAACAGAACAGAACATGGGAGTTAGTTAGAAGTTCTGTTATTAAATTTTACTGGTGCCCAAAATTTGTATAAGCTGCAAGCTCAACTGCTCATGAGCAAAAATAAATAAAAGTACTAGTGTCTGTGCATTTAAACGGGTTAAACAAAATTGTCTAATTAAACAAAGGATATTCATTTCAGTAACTTTTTTTTTTTCAGACTGTTATTTGAATAATATTCTTAAGCTTAATTATTGGTTGAATACTAGTTTTAGGAACTCAAAACTGGATTCTGTTATTACCCTGATGGTTGTTTCAGTGGGACCACTCTGCACTTAGGCACACATCTAAATAAAAATGCATAGCTGAATCTCAGCTGAAACAAATCATTCAGATGCCAAGAAAGCTATACTTGTAACATTACGTTACTGTTTATTTTATTAATTTTGACTATTTGATTGCTGTTACACATTCTTTCAGGAATAGACTATGTTAATTTATTGTCCGAGTTAGACTGGAGTTAGTGAGAATTGCTTTTGTACAATGCAAAACACGTAGTTCTACTTGTCATACTGTATTTCTTAAACATAGACAGAAATCAAAGATGTATATTAAAAAATATGTATACAAAGATGTATATTAAAAATAGATATAAAAATGCAGTTATGAATTTGTTTGTACTTCATGCATACTTTTTCAAAAATCAAATCAATGTAATCCCCTACTGTATGTGCCAGGACTACTTTCGCCATCCAGAGCTTGATAAACCATGTTTAAAAAAATAGCCTTCAGGGAGTCATTGAATTCTCAAAGAATACGCTATTTTTGCCTTACCATACCGTGTCAAATGCAATGTCAGCACTCTGCTTTCTACTTGTTAAGTAAATGCGGTAAATTACCACACCAGAAATTTCCTACACTACACCACTATTTTTTTCCATCAACAGCGATTTAAAACTTGAAGTTATTTTAAAAAGCTATTTATATAGTGACTCATGTCCACAGTAATTATCTGTGATTTATTTCCTTATTTATTTCAGAGGGGTGGAGAGGGAGCAAACTGGAATTGCTTTGCTCAACTAAGTTTGCACAAGCTGGTAACTTGATATGCTGAGTGGTGGATCACCATCATCCTGGCTTCCTCCTTCTGGCTCCAGAGTGGTGAAACCCATACAGAGGCATCACATGCTTGACAAAGAACACTCCAAAACAGTCATGGACATCCTCAAGTCGTGATCTGATGACAGCATTGAATGAATTTAAACTGTAAACTACTCTGAGCCTTCAAGGCATTTTGAAGAACATTTTCCTTCACCTTTTAATGCATCATTGACAAAATATAGTAAGATATATGGCAGCACAAACATTAGTTTTTATTTTAGAGAAAATCTGATGTTCACTTGGGAAAACTTAATCGTGTTTTTCTTAGAGGTGAATAATACTGCATGATATTAGTGAGGAAAAAAGAGACCAAGAAGATACGGGTGGGTTTGGAAAGCATATACCAGGATACATATTGTCCAACATACAGCTTACATGAGATAATGTAAGAAGACAATGCTTGGACAGTGTCTAAATATCTACGCCAGACTGATTATTTCTGTAACAGTGGTAGAAGCCTTGACAGGTCTGGGAAAAATCTGAACTTTTGACACATAAGTAGCTTGAGGGAGGTGGATTCTGTATAACGGTGTTCTATACTTCATTAAATATGACAGCACATTACATTTATATTGCCTGGTGTTAATTTCGTATCAGTGTGGAATGTTCACATTCATTTAACATTCAAATAAAACATAAGACTCATATATAAAGGAACATGACATTACCTCTATGAAAAAGGCTATGCAAGAGAAATTATCCTGTGAACAGTAGGATCCAAGAGCAAATAACATTTTTCTGAATGCAACATCAAAATAAGTTATATTCTGTTTAGTATCAAATCTCAGGATCCTGGGGGACTTGAACACTACAGAGACTGACTGGTGGACTTCCCAAAAGCTCAACATCAGTCATTAAGAATGTGATTTTGATGCTCCATGTTTCATTGAATTTCATTACCTGCTCTAGTAGGAGGTGTCCCTGCCCATAGCAGAGGGGTTGGAACTTGATGATCTTTAAGGTGCCTTCCAGCCCGAACCATTCTGCGATTCTATGATTCATTGAAAATATTTGCTTAAGAAGTCTACCTCTTCACCTGCTTCCAATCTGGCAGACTTCAGTTTGTTTTTCCATAAACTGGCTCAACCTTCTTTGGATCTCAGTGTGGCCTTGTAGTCAGTAATGGCATGACCTATCATCAAACCTGGGTTCTACCGAAGTCCTCCTTGCACCTAACCTCACTCTGTCCCACTTTGTGAGGTTAAATGTGCTAAAGACAGTCCAAGCCACAGCCCAGATGATCAATGCTATCTGACCAATAATAACAACTAACTCAACCAACTCAACTGGCTGCCGCTGCAACGATTGATGTAAATAATTGTCACCCCTAGTTACAAAGAGGAGGAGCAAATCCTGAGAAAGACAGAACATTTTCAAGTTGTATGAATCTAATGAATCTGGAAAATATACCGTGAATCTGGAAAATGCACCATTTATGCCAGTCGATCACACACACATCTGTTAGTGTGAGCAAGAGGTTTTGATCTCTCAGTTTTACAGTAAAATTGGATTTGTTCTGTTACTGTGTGTTAATTGTAATTGTAGTCCTGGGACACCAGCACATCCTTCACCTTCTAGCTTCAGCTGGCTAAGTTTTATTTGCAGCTATTCTTAAATAAACCAACCAAACAAAAGAAAACAAGAAGAAAGACAGAAGACACCAGGCTACTCACTAGTGCATGTCGGAGACAACTCACTATGAACTGATAAAACTCTGCTCGGATGACAGATGTTAAATGGAAAACAAAGTCATTAATTAAGAAAGCCTTGAAATGCCTGTGGCACTTAATAGAGGAAACCTTTTCATAGGTTTACATCCAGTTAAGCACCTAAAGCTTAAGAAAAATATACTCGATCTTCTCTTCATTATTTTATTTCAAGAAATAAACTTCTAAAAAAGCAAAACTTCAGCTATTAGCAAAATCTATAGTAGCATCTTAAAATGATAGTGTCAGAAATGCCAATAAAAGGTGGCTAATTCATTCTCACTAGTCTTCCTTTTTTTCTAAGCATCAGGACTGTCCTGGATCGAGGTTGGCTGAAACCATGACAAGGACCTAGTGCTGAATGAGAACACATTTAAATATGAAATTAAAGGCTTATTTAGGTGAAATTCTGTACTGTTTCAGAAGAGAAGATTAGATAATGATTTTTGTGGTTACTGCCTTCACATTTACAACTCTGTAGAACAAGGCAGTCAATGGAGTGCCCTCTGAGCCTAGTACTTGGCAGACTATTTTTCTTAAGGAAAACAGCATGAAAAGATTTAGTTTTAAAACAATTATTCAGCTCTTAGTCAGCTGCAGTTCTTGCCAAGGTTTCAAGTGCTGCCAAAGGCATAGCAGTACTTAAAGCTGTAATTCTGAAACCAGGAGTAATCTGTCATGACTTGAAATATGTCACAATTTTACACACACACACACATACACACTGCCATAAGCAGTGTTGAGAAGATGTGTACATTCCAAAATATTACAAAGAATGTAATCACAAAAGATCCTAGCATTTTTATATGCAGAAACAAGACAAACAAGTGTACTGAAATAGCTAAGCGACTAAGACCATGTATCAGTGTATTGTAGTCTGCCTCTTCAGATTCCAAAGAGCATTCTCCAACATCCAAATGAACAATCTTATAATTGAATACTAAAAAAAGGCTGTAAAATATAGTTATGGTTAAGTAGGTACCTGTTAGCATCTGTTACACATAAAGATGCAAAAACCTACCCAGGATATCCTCATAGTTACACAGAAAGTTTTGCATTCCAAGCCCAAAAGTTTTGTATTTTCAGTCACTTCTCTGAAGATTTTTCACTTGCTTGTTTTCTGTGTTTTAAGGGAAATTTGACCAACTACTCTTGTGTGAATGAAGAATTTTAAAGTAGTATCATATATCACACTGCAGAGTAATAATGGTAGTTATAATAATTATTATTTTATGGGTACTTTCCCTTGTGGGGAAAAAAAACCCTTCAAAACTCACAACAGAAGCCCACCTAGATGCTTCAGACTGGTTTTGGACTCGTACAGGAGGCTGGATTAGCTCTTTCACTGCAGATGCATGCCCGGGTACTTGATTCAGGCCAAGCGAAAGGTACCTGGGTGCCATGCCAGATGTGCCATTCCTTTGTACTACAGGCTGAACAAGTGCAGCATCTCAATCCGCAGATGCCAGAGTCTGACTGAGAGGGCAGTTTGATCTGCTCTTGAGAACAGTTTACTCGGTGCTGGGAAACTCCTGGCACTTGCTCTCTGAGTAAAGAAGGAGAGCAAGGCTTTCTCAAAGCTACAGAAATTCAAAGTGGAACTGAGATAAGTAGAAGTTGAACAGGGTCTGAGCATCACCAAATCTACCAGAAATATGAAGGTAGAATTAATACCATACTACTTGACTTAATATTCAAAATTCAACATGCAATAGAATGAGGAAATATTCAAAAGACAATAAACAATGCTCAAAACAGAACAGAAAATAGCCATTAAGACAAACAAATCCCAACTCTACATAGTCCTGTAATATCAGATGCCATCTTTAATGCATGACCTTTCTGTGCCATTTCTCACCCCAGACTAACCTCAAGCCTCCAGCCTGCTGTCAACAAACTGGAATACACTGAAATACACAGCAGGGAGTTCAATAAACCCATAGAAAAACCCAACAACTTTTAAACCTTAAAATTTCAGGACAAATATGTCTTCTGCAATTTTCAGTGCTTTCCTGAATACTTTGTGGATTTTCGCAAATTTTCTAATAAGCCAGTTACAAAGATTGTACTGCCATCCTTTCTGGGGAATGAAGATATATAAACCAGCAAACAGATGACAAATTTATTATCATATGAAAAGTCTCTAGACTGCATCAAGGCAAAATGAAAAGCATTCAATACTTACTGTTTCATAGAAAACACTCTACAACGTATTGATCATAGGACCAAGGACATTCAGTTCTCAGTTAAAAAGCCTTCCTTGGTTCATAGGCCCTACAAAAGAATTTAGATTTTTCTTTTTTTTTTTTAATCCAGGTCTATAGTACTCTTTTCAGCATGACTGAGGGGTGGTATACTGCTTTACTGAGATAATCTCCATGCAATGCAATCTTCATCACAGAAAATCTGAGCTGTAAATTCTACAACATGCCAAGAGGAGAACTGAAAGGAGCAGATGGCAGCTAAAATGAAGGATGTGGCATTAGAGGAGTCCCATGCAGGGGAGACATAGCGCTTTTGTGCAGTATGTGTTTTCATTTGTTTTTTAGTAACTTCAAGAACAGGGGATAGAAAGTACAACACTATAAAACTGCATAGCATGAATCTGGGTATAGAAAAAAGAAGATTTGAATCATGATGAGAGAAAGACAAAGCAGAACTTTTAAAATTAATTAAATGATATTTTGAATGCTTAGGTAAATGTTGGAGACTGGAACATACTGCTTAAGGAATGATTGACATACCAGTATTCACAGTATATTTCTGCCCAGTTATCAAAAGAAGATCCTGTTACTTTGTAGCTGATATTGGCTTTATATCTAACTACAGTACAACCAGAACAACTATCTAAACATCTTTGAGTACTCTATTGTTTAATATTGAAAAATGTTGAAATATATGTATGATGTAGTCTGTGGCAAAACAATGTCAATAATGTCCAGCTTCAGAAAAACACAGCCCTTACCTAGATCTCAAAGAATTTATTACCATATGCCTATGTTAAAAAGAACAAAATGACTCAGAGAAGTTATCAATTTATCAGTTTTGTCCTCTTCAATATTTTCATCCATGATGAATGAATGATGGGATGGAACATACCCTCTGCAAGTTTATCAATGATACAAAACCAGGAGGGGTGGCTGACACATCAGAAGGCTGTGCTGCCATCCAGCGAGAGCTGGGCAGAGAGGAACCTGATGAAATTCAACAAGGGCATCAGGTCCTGCACCTGGGGAGGAATAACCCCCTGCACCAGGACAGGCTGGGAGATGCCTGATGGAGACCAGCTCTCAGGAAAAAGACCTGCAAGTCCTGG
>VZRU01002967.1:482114-509596 GCA_013398155.1 Pedionomus torquatus
GAGGGTGGCAGAGCCCTGGAACAGGCTGCCCAGAGAGGTGGTGGAGTCTCTGTCCCTGGAGACACTCAAAACCTGCCTGGACACGTTCCTGTGCAACCTGTTCTAGGAGGACTTGATTTGGCAGGGGGGATGGACTAGATGATCTCCAGAGGTCTCTTCCACATTCTGTGATTCTGTGATCTAAGCATATCTGCAGAGGGTATTTTGAACCTGGACCATTTCAAACCTAGCACACTGTTTTACCCTAAATTATGAGTGACAAAGAAATTTATTTTAAATCCAGGGCACTTTGAACAAGTTGCTGTGCCCTAGACTGCTTTTACCGAGCACACAAAGTTCTTTGCTAACAACTGTATTTCAAGAGACAAAAGCACCGAAAGAGAAATATGCTTAATTGTCAGTGTAAAAACAGATGGTTTTTTCTCTTGCTGACAGTAGCATGGCTTTGCTATGTGCAATGAAATAACGGAAGAAAGAACACAGTGATATGAGGTAAGAAAATACACCTAGCATGAATTTCTTTATTCTTCTCAGAAGGGGTAGACTTTTCCCCTTAACTTTTCCCGTATACATTATTCTTAATTTTTCAGAAAATTATTATCTTGAGTACTCATGGCTTTTTCTTATGAACAAGTCAAGATAATTTACATTGATTTTTATTTTATCTTAATGAATAAAGCTACTAGGAGTCAAAAGTTTATCAACCTCTCTGACTTCACCCTTGTAGGAAGCATTTTCACAGCAACCGTCAGTCAGCACTCTGGTGTTCCTCCACACCTCTCAATTTTCATTAGTGTAGGAGTCAGACCTATTGATTTTGAGCTGTTCTCTTTTTGTTGTTTTTTTTTTTTTTTTAGAGATTTTTTTAATTCCAAGCATTTGGATTTTCTGAAACCCACCTCACCTACTTTTCCTCATATTCCTTAGAGAAGATTTATTCTTTTGCTGTGTACCTTCCGCCAGATGTGGAGTTATGCTTTTTCAGAGGCTGCTTAGCACCATCTCCACCAGCTGCATTTCAAAAGCAACCCCAACCAGCACCTCCCTCTGTGAAAAAGAATAGCCGTCAGACTCTTGTGAGCTGTGTTAAATATCTGTCCTTCATTCCTTTTGATTTTCCCTCTTTTATGCTGCAAACAGATGGCAAAATCTCTCCTTGTGTTACCCCAGTCCAGTTGATGTTTGTTGGAGTTTAGAACAAAACCAAGGATTACTATTCATATAATCTGTTCTCCTCAGCATCTGAGATCTTGCAAATGCATTTTATTTGATCAGTTCAGGTCAGAATAGTTTAAATCAACACTTTGATCCTTGCTTCTGGATTCAGTAATGCCTTGTATTCTTCATAAAAAAAGCATACAGAAATGCAGGATACACAAAGCAAGGCATATGGTGCTCTGAACTCTTGGGCTCAAGACCTGTAATCTTACCACCTGCTGATGTGTACTTTTGTTTGGGCTGTCAAAGTACTCACCATTCTGGATTCCAGACACTGGACCATATGTAAAACAATATATATTTTAGTTACAGAACCACACAGCCATGGAATCTCCTTCTGTGGAGATAAGCAAAAGCCATCCTGACAAGGTCCTGGGAAACCAGCTGTAGGTGGGACAGTTTTAGCAGGGTGGGTTAGACTAGAGGACCTCCAGAGGTCCCTTCACACCTCAACCCTGCCGTGATTCTGTGAATTGTGTTGTGTTTAAAGAACAATTAACAGAAGGGCTGTGTAATGTGAGCGAAACAAGATGTATTTCTACATCCACTCAACTTTTTCCCTTAAGTATTGCCTACTTTTCAGGTTTTTTACATAGTGATCTACCATGCATTTTATTACACGTTGACTGTCATACTATCATTACTGAAATACATTACATTTAAAGAACTAATTACAAAAACAGTGATGGAAAAATCCCTACTGCTTCTACAGTCTTCTTTTTTAATGTTCAAGGTAAACACATTTAAGTGTCATAAATGTGGGTTTCTTGAGATTTGGGAAAATGACAGACAGATCTGTACTTGGAAGATGTACTGACGAACCATTGTCTGGAATGGGATTGCTTTTTGTGGCAGTTAAGTTCACTGAGGAAAAAGAAATTACTAGCTTGTCTTCTCCATCGTTAATTGTGTTCATCAGGACAGAATCTGAAGAATAACATTTCAATATTTTTTTGTGGGATGTTTTTCTGGGTGAGTTTTTTCTTCCCCATACACATAGTGGGGGAAAAAAAAGAAGTTTACATTAAGTGGAAGTGAAAAAATTTATATTTGGCTCACATCAAACTTTCAAGCTTATAGTGAAATACTTAATCTTAATTTTGACCCTTTTAAGAGAGAAAATAATAATAAAAAAACCCAATTATTTTTAAACACTTAGAATATTTTTTTTTAAATTTCAAAATTAAACAACTGTAAACATTGTCTTACAAAAATAAAAATGAAATTCATTAATATAGCATCATGAATATTTTCACAAGTTCTCAGGTTAAACGTTTCTCTGTTAGTTTTTAGGTCAAAGATATATGTATTAGGTTTTAAAGTAAAAAAATCCTTCTGAATTTAACTCACATTCATGAATAATTTGCATGGCCCCCATGGCATTTTCCAGTTAAAATTAATGCAAAAAAGTTCAGGTTTAAAGATGGGCAATCTAAATGCCTATAATGCTAACAGATGCAATTTTATTGCATTTTCAATTACTAAACTTTATAAAGCATTATTAATGTTAACACAAAATAGTATCTAATGCCAGTATATCGTAACAAAGTAAATTTGAAATAACTACACTGACTGAACTAAATGACAAATATTTATCCCACAATATTTTCTCAAAAAAAAAAAAAAATTTTTCCCCTCCAAGATCTTTTTTTCACTAGGAATTTTATGATGACTTCATTGAACTGAAAATAATTTCCTTCAGGAAATTCACTAGAGAATTAAATTTTAAATTAAACCCAGTATTTTAAAGTCTATGTTAATTACTATGTGCAGCATTCTGCAAGAGCTTTTTACATCAAAGATTATTATGACTAAATACAAGACATATTCAAGAAATAGACATTAAAAACAGTAGTCATGAAATATTAATCTGGTGAGCAAATTCTACTACTCCATAAATATTCTATGGTTTAACCTAGTGAATTTTAGCCATGACGCTGCATTAAATGCACAAAATTACACACTATATATGTAAAAAGAATACACGTGCACACACATATACATACATACATGCCCTCCTACTCTTGGCTGATAAAGCAAAGTCTCTGATTGATATCTGCAGTCGATTATTAAATTTAAAAAGCCAGTATTTGACTGAATTTCCTTCACTTACATATCTTCTTATTGATTCTTCTCACCACACAAAGCTCTTTACATAAGATTCACTTTATAAATGTAAAAGTGACTGACTGAATTTATTATCTCCTGGTGACCTGGAATAAATCAATCAAATATACATTTATATTACCTTCCACTGGCTATACTTCTTCCACTTTCCATTTGATAATTTTTTAAAAAGCCCCTCACATGACTAAGGGACAATTCAGACCTATATAATGCAGACAGAAACTCCAAGGAAATCACTGGAGTTTAGTCTAGCTAGAAGAAAATTTGAGCTTACAACTTCAGGATAATTAATTCCTCTGTAATTAGGTCAAGCTTTCCCAAAAGAAAGTGATCATATAACTTTTGCTACCACTTTGCCATGACAAATGCACACCTCAAATGAGTGAGAAGCTTAATGAGGTTCTAGCTGACAAAACATATTATAGTGCAAAAATCTTCAACCTTTGCTCCACCCATGGCTTGACAAGTTTAGGGAAGGTCAGTAGTTGCAGGTCTGTTGTTGGCTACTGTGCACCAGGTGGTCAATTAGGTCACAGGAGAGGGTTCTTTTTTTCCTCCTCCTTTTTTTTTTTTTATGTTGGCAGAAGCTTCTATGCTCCTCAGAGGAGAGGACAGCCCAATTTAATGAGATTTCTTTTCCTTCAGATAGTCTTATACTTGATTTATAAACAACTTAAACAGCAAGTGTTAGTTTGGCAGATTGCGGAAGTTCGTAAAAACTAATGAATGATAGATATTGTTTGTTTCCTAATAACATTAAAGAGGAAAGAAGTTAAGGTAAATCCTTGTTTTCTAAAGAAATTGAACCAGTAAACTGAAGACAGGAAAAGAAAAATGTTTTCTGCCCATGTTTCCTGTACTTTGTCTTCTAAAAGTCCTTTTGTTTTTCTTAGTCACCTTGAAGCCTTTAAAATGTACCTCTTGTCCATTTTCAATATTTGTTCTGCACTGCATAATGACAAGAAGGATGTTGTATTTAAAAAAAAAAAAAGAAATAAAATTTCAAAATTACTTTAAAAAAAAAAACTGCTGATAAAAATATTGCAAATCAAATACATTTTTTTTACTTGATATAAACTGCCTTGTTTCATATTTTCTGCATGCTGTGTCCATCTTCAAGTACGATATTCCATGAATAAGCATCCAAAATCATTGGGAATACTACTAAGGGATACATTTCCAACCTATGATGCTAATGATGCCAATTATTTACATTGTTCATATATCAAAAATTCTTCTAGCTCTCCTACACAAACCCAGAAAGTAAGGTTCTCTTCAGCTTTTCCAAAGGATATCACATACACATCCTGTGGTCTGTATCAACTCTTGCAAATACAAGCCTGTTATCTGCTGCTATTGTGCAATAAAATTATATTGACAGGTTGCTACTAACACATATAATTATTGTAAATTGCTTTTTTCTTTTATCTTCTTTTATCTCTTTTATCTTTCTTTTCTTTATAGGAAGAAATCCTAGTCTCCAAATTGGAAAGTCATGGGTTTGATAGATGGACCACTTGGTGGGTAAGGAGCTGGCTGGATGGCCGCACTCAAAGGGTTGTGGTCAACAGCTCAATGTCCAAGTGGCGGGCAGTGATGAGTGGTGTCCCACAAGGGTCAGTACTGGGACCTGTGCTATTTAACATCTTTGTCGGAGACATGGACAGTGGGATTGAATGCACCCTCAGCAAGTTTGCTGATGACACCAAGCTTGGTGGTGCAGTCGACAGAGTGGAGGGAAGGGATACCATCCAGAGGGACCTGGACAGTCTTGAGAGGTGGGATAGTGCAAATCACGTGAAGTTCAACCAAGCCAAGTGCAAGGTCTGGGATGTGCAACCTGGGATGTGGCAATCNCACCTCTCCTATGAGGACAGGCTGAGAGAGCTGGCGATGTTCAGCCTGGAGAAAAGAAGGCTCCGGGGAGACCTTCTAGCAGCCTTCCAGGATCTGAAGGGAGCTCCAGAAGAGCTGGAGAGTGACTCTTTGTCAGGGAGTGGAGTGATTGGACAAGGGGTAATGGTTTTAAACTGGAAGAGGGGAGATTTAGATTGGATATTAGGAAAAAAATCTTTCGTGTGAGGGTGGTGAGGCACTGGAACAGGTTGCCCAGAGAAACTGTGGATGCCCCATCCCTGGAAGTATTTAAGGCCGGGCTGGATGGGGCTTTGATCAACGTGGTCTGGTGGGAGGTGTCCCTGCCCATGGCAGTGGGGTTGGAACTCGATGATCTCTGGGGTCCCTTCCAACTCTAACCATTCTATTACCAAAAAGCCAGTTGTACTTGTTGTTATGTTAGACAAGGATAGACCTGGACATGTTAAGGGACAGCTTCTAAAACTGTGTTACAAAATGGTCAGAACAATCCAGAACAACTTATCATTAGTCATCCAGTTTTGTTCGGGGCACACCATATTGGATGATGGCAAGTACTAATATTCGCTTTAACAAAAATACTGCAGTGGTTTAATGTAAAAGCAGAACTGAATTATGGATACCCAATTATGGGTTCCCAGCTTATGGGAAACTTCATTTCTACATTCAGCTTTATTCTGGCTGATGGTGACCTTGAATTACAGAACCTTGCACCACATTCAAATGCACACACCCGCACTCTCCTCCTCTTTTACGTTGGGTCCACTGTTGATATTGTACTTTGCACAGTTCCAGGTATAGCTTGGAATATCCAGTTGCCTACATGACAATGATTCTGCTGTATGATTGCTGTATGCCAGATTAGTATCTTTTCTTGCTCTGTGGCTTTCTCATCAACAATCTATATTTGCCCACTAATCAAAGAATTATTTTGTTGTGTGCCATACAGCCCATTTTCCATTATCTCACCCACTCTATTTAAACATGAGTAAATATTACAGCAAATGAGATTCTGGGATACAGAGACATAACAAATCTTCAAAAAACCCATAAAATTAGTTTGCTTCATCTAACGCTGCTAAAACAGATTTGGATTAAGGTATCTAGTTCTTGTGTCTGCATTTCAGCAAAGACTTGAAAATATAAAAGAAAGAAAAAAATTAACAACTTAGAAATGTTACCACAATAAGAAACACTAGAAATAATCAGAAATGGTTAGTGAGTTCTGCTACTCACATGATGGAAATGTAGAGAAGCACCGGCACTACTTACATATAGAAAGCAATTGTATAAAAATTCTAAAAAGATGAAAATATTCTGTTTTCTTTTTAAAAACATTGTGCTGACAAAGATAACAAAGTTCAGTAAACTGGAAACAGTTTATTCAAAACATGAAGTGATGTCTCTAGATTAAGATGTTAACTGTGTATTGTACCATAGTGGTGGTCAGAAAAAAAAAAAAATTACTCTGAAATATGTGTAATTAAAACATTGCTTTTTTCAGCAATGTTTTCCAGCCTGTTTTAGAGCAGAGGCTGTCAACTAGATCAGCTGGACTTCTCTTACTCGATCAAATTCCCTATTCTAAAATGTTCCCTTCTTTCTGCGTACAGCACATTTGTAAGCTTCTGGGAAATGCAAAGCTTTAGTCTGATTTGTTGGACTTTGTTCAGCAATATTTGGGTGCTATGACACATCATGATTTACAGGAGGTCACATTATATTTCCTAATGGTCTGTTCCGGACCTAAAGTTGATGAATCCTCATAGCCAAGCAGAAATCCTATTCAAGGAAAAACTATTCAAGTTTCATGCTTGTGAATAATGGGCCCTGAATACTTATTAAAATTTTGTACTGTGCATATATTATAAAAAAACCACAACACTATGAATTAAAAAGTGGATTGAAAACTGGTTGAAAAACACAGCTCAGAGGGTCATGTTTCGTGGCATAGAATCTAGCTGGAGGTCCGTAACAAGTGGGGTGCCACAAGGGTCAGTACCAGGTCAAGTCTTCTCCAATATTTTCATCCATCACCTGGATGAAGGGATGTAATGTACCCTCAGCAAGATTGGCTGACACAGGAGAAGGCTGTGCTGCCATCCAGCGAGAGCTGGACAGGCTGAAGAGCTGGGCAGAGAGAAACCTGATGAAATTCAGCAAGGGCAAGTGTCAGGNGGCTGTGCTGCCATCCAGCGAGAGCTGGGCAGAGAGGAACCTGATGAAATTCAACAAGGGCATCAGGTCCTGCACCTGGGGAGGAATAACCCCCTGCACCAGGACAGGCTGGGAGATGCCTGATGGAGACCAGCTCTCAGGAAAAAGACCTGCAAGTCCTGGGGTCCAACAGGATGACCATGAGACAGCAATGTGCCCTGGTGGCCAAGAAGGTCAAAGGCATCCTGGGATGCATCACAAAGGGTATGACCAGTAGGTCATGGGAGGTCATCCTCCCCCTCTAGTCTGCCCGGGGGAGGCCCNCCCTCTAGTCTGCCCTGGTGAGGCCCCATCTGGAGTACTGTGCCCAGTACTAGGACCCCCAGCTCAGGAAGGACAGGGAACTGCTGGAAAGGGTACAGCAGGGAACCACAAAGATGATTACAAGATGGGAGCATTTCTTTTACACGGAAAGGCTGAGCAACTTGCACATTTTTAGTCTGGAGCAGGGAAGACTGAGGAGGGGACCTTATCAATGCCTATAAATACTTAAAGGGTGGGTGTCAAGAGGCAGGGACCAGTCTTTCTTCAGTGGTGCCCAGAGAGAGAAAAAGAGGAAACGGGCACAAACTTGAATGTAAGAAGTTCCATCTAAGCAGGAGAAGGAGCCTTTTCACTTGGAGGGTGGCAGAGCCCTGGAACAGGCTGCCCAGAGAGGTGGTGGAGTCTCTGTCCCTGGAGACACTCAAAACCTGCCTGGACACATTCCTGTGCAACCTGTTCTAGGAGGACTTGATTTGGCAGGGGGGATGGACTAGATGATCTCTAGAGGTGCCTTTGATCCCCATATCATTCTGTGATTCTGTGATTGTGGTTCACTTCTTTGGAAAATACTCAAATCATCAGTTATGAAATGTGCTGTTACATTTGTAAGTGTGGTTTTTGTATAGCATGGCATGGTTTTGTTTACAATACAATCCCATGAACTGAGAATATTTTTCTACTTGGCATGAAGCATAACACCTGTATTCTCAGCTCCTCTGTCACTATTTTGCCCTGGCAAGGGGTTTGAGAGTCTTTCTCTGGGCTCTTCAGTACTTTCAGTAGTCCCAAGGAGTGGAAATGTGTAGTCCTACACAGTCCTACAAATTACATACACCACTTGCTAATCAGCAAAACCTAATTTTCCTGAAGTTTCTCTTGAACTGCGGAAGCAGTTCCCTGCTCTTCTCTTGTGCTTCTACTCATCTAGGCCATTCTGATGCCTTTTAATTATGTTCCCTCATCCCTTTGTTCTCACCAGGTAGGCCATTGCCATTATGTTTCACTGTACTACACTCCGGTTTCCTATTAATCACATTCTCTTTGCTGCTCCAGTTCTCACCAGACAGACCATTGCCAGTGTGTTTCGTGTACCACATGCTGGGTAATGGCATGAAAAAAAATCTGTGTTTATTAAGCTAAATCGTCTCCTTCCCATCCAAATGAGATAGCGAAAAACTGCAAAGGTACAAAGCGACTAGATTTGTTAAGTTACACGCACAAGTCCCATCTCCTCTCCCACACAATGAGTAGCCTTTTCAGGTTCCAGGAGGTCCTGTCCCACCAGGGCAAGTGACAACAGCACAGAAAATACAACTTTTTCTATGGCAGGCCTAAGGCATGCAGTAACATCATGTGTCTCACAGGACAGTCTGCCCAGCAGAAGTAAACAAGAAAACTTGCAAAGGACACATGGCAGGCAACAAATAGGGCTGTGATTTAGGGCTGCCAAGTCAAAGATCAGTGGAGCTACTGTGGACTATTTTTGAATGAATGCAGCTCATGAGAAACAGGCATACAATACTGTTTGTTACAGACAGAGTATAAAATTAAATTCAGTGGTAAATTAAATTATGTTAAAATATGACCTTTAATTCAATTCCAGTTAACCAGATTACTGTATTTTTAATATTTCTTTTCTTAAACAAGGATTGGATATTTCTCTAAAAGTATTGCTATCGGTTTGATTTCAGCAAGGCCAGGCAAGAACTGTGTAATTTAATTCTTTCTGTATTTGACTGTAAGACGCATGAAAGAAATGCTTTGCACATCCTAATTCTAAACAGTATCAAGATTCATAACTTGCTAGTTTAATATTCGCTTTCCTTATTTTAGGAAACTTTTTATTTCATGGTCTTTGGGCATTCATATATTCAGTTGCAATACTTGAAACAATCTATTTAATTTTGGATTACTGATTCTTTGAAAGTGCTCAGGTCTCCTCTTCCACTCTGAGATGATACTGATGTTTTTGAAGGACCCACAACTTGCATTCAGATTGATATATTTAATTACTTCGTTTATGCTACACTGGTCAGGGTTGGTTGTTTTAATATAACTAAGACTGATCCAATGACACCACTAGTGAGGACAAAGTTAATCCACTGCTTACTTTTGTTGCTGACTTAGGCTAATGTATTGTTCAGCTATGAGCTAATGACTCCTGCAGATGTTTCTTATTTCATGCCAGAAAAAGCACAAGCTGAAATTAAATATTTTCTTTTTATGACCATTATAGCTCCCCTTATAAATTATAGCCCATTCAGTCATATTTTTTAATAAATCAAATGACACTGACAATGCAGTTTTCCTATCTGCAAAAATTAATCTCACAGGACCAAATTCTGGCCTCATTAGGCTGTTCATAATGAATAATCTAACTGATGATTAAAAAGTTGACCTGCCTAAGAAGGAGAGGAAAGTAATAAGAATTTTTAATCAAGACATACCTCTCTCTTTCTTTCAACAACAGTACATTTGTACTTAAATACATTGGCATGTCTCTGCCTTTGTACTATTTCACACCTTTACTGCCCCCATGTTACTTACACATGGAGAAACCTAAGATAATATCTCCAAAAATGTATTTCATTTAATCTAATGCCAATTGGAATTTACTTTGCCATAAAACAAAACTGGATACATTGTTTCATATTTCTAGATAATAGTTATTTAACACACTCAACTTTAGCTGTTAAAAAAAAATATTTTCCTAACTCGATTCTCAGGGCTTTATGGCCTGATCCACAACCCTGATTCTGTTATAAGCCTTGGTCTTGCCACTGTGTGTACACAGGCCACAAGAGCTTCTCAGGGCCTCTGATCAGGCATATCTATGTAACTAAAAATCCCTACTACCGATGATAACTTTGTTTACCATAGTAGGAATGTTACTGGTTCAAACTGTCCCAACAGCAGAAAGCTGGTTAATGTAGTGGAAGGACTCATCTACCATAAGAACAGGGGGCTTGTGTGCAAAACTAAACATAAAAAGTGGTTATGAACATCTGAATGTGGTCCATTTTACAGTTTATGACGCCCTTTAAAAAATACTAGTACTTATACAAGTACATTCCACTGAGCCCCAAAATCTGATGTCTGTACTGACTGTAGGTTTTGATTGTAGCTTCTGACTGAGAGTCTAATTTTCACCTTAATTAAATGAAATTTTTTGGTTTGTGCATAAACATCTTGGAACTAAGCTTTTCACTCTTCCTAAACATCCAGTCATTGCAACTGATGAATAAACTAGGAAAACAAATTTTTTTAATTAATACATTTGTTGCGATCATGTTGGAAAAGAACTGAAGACATAAAAGATCTCAGATCTCCTGTTCTGGTATACTTCTAATAATGCATTGACTTTTCCTCAGCTATGCCCTTTCTTACCATTTATTGCATCTTATGGCACACTGTTTCTAGGAGCATCATGTCTCTGTCTTTGTCTATCTGACACACTATCAAAGTCCAAAGTGGTGACACCACACAGCAACATACCCTACAGTAAGAAGCATTTAGACGTTGCAACTGAACTGTGCAGATGCCTTGTTTGGCCTCCCCAGTGCAACCTCACAGGCAGTGTCTCTCTTCTGTCATTTCTCAGGAGACAGGACAATGAGTCAAGCTGCCAGAGGCCACAAGACCATTTCAGTAGCCAACATAGCCTAATTTGGTTTACAGCTTTAATCCTTCATGAGTTACAGCAAGGAATGCAGGTATTTCTGCAGAACAAACTTCTGAAACAGCACAGCTTCACATGTCCATGCCTCTTCTTTCCGGTGAAATCAAATGTGAAGCAAAGAAATATGTGCATGAAGGATTCTTTTAAATATCCTAACATCTGATAATGGGTTTTGCTTAGTCCCAGCCCTCACACCCTCCATTTTCTCTCACTGGATAAGGAGTGATCTCTTTGCCTGAGCTTCTTCGTAAGGTTGGATGAAACCTCTCCCACAACTCCTCAGACCAGAGAAGGGAAGCAGAGTGTGAGAAAATATCTTGCTTATATTTTTCCCCATTGATGCTTTCTGCTACAACACAACTGACAGCCTGGAGAGTACAGTAAGTTATTTCACCTTGCTTTGTTTTTAGTTTGTCTGTTTGGTTTGTTTGTTTGTCCTATAAAGCATATTAACTGTTGATTAACAGTCAACCTGTTTAGCCTTAAATATGCACTGAAAGCTGTAGTTGCTTCCAGACTAGGTTCAAAATGAGACCAGGTCATTGTCAGCAAACGTTCCTGAAAAAAAAAAAAAATATAGAGATAATATTCACTGGGCTTTGTATGACATTATTTGTTCATGTTTTACATATGCCTCATTATACAGCCTCTATTCTTTTGCCACAACAAACCATTTGTACCTCTTCCTCTGTTAATAATCTATAATACCTCTCTCAACATGTTTCCCATTGTTTGTACTTCAAAAGGCATAATAAATACATACTAGAAATGACTCATACTGCATTTTAAAAAATATAATTTACATTTGTGTTTGAAAAATACACTTTCCATCAATTGGCTTCTAACTGCATGCAAACACCTTGGCAGCCCTCTAACAGCTAACTGAATTGGCAGGGTTGCAACTTGGGTTAAAATCCACGCCCCCGAACCAGTGAAGAAAACAGCAAATCTCTAAGATACTATAGCAGTACCTGACTTACCGATTAGTCATGCATTCTCCTTATTCAGTGGAATCAGTTGAATTCTGGTTTGTGCTTTGTCCACCTTGTGCTGCCAAGTCTTTTTCTTCCTGATTTAAATGTGTTGAGTGAAGCACTTTGCACAACATGGGCAACTTGGATACAGAGATACCCACATGGGCAAGAGACTTTTGCTTCCATCCTGCTTATACCGTAAATGGCACCAGACTCACGAAAAATATTAAGAAAAATTATGTTTAAGTCAGTGAACTCAGAAGCAGCTACTCTTTCCTCTACAGTTTTTCCTACACTGGCAGCTAGAAAGAACGCTTGAGCAAACATAGTCAACAGAAGCCAAATAATTATTGCTATTCAAAGCCATAAAGAACTATAAAACATACTGGCTGGTGTACAGAGAAAGGACTCTGGCATGTACAGGTGTCTTGGACATGCCCTCTGAAAAGAAGCTCTGAATCCATGCACACGCGCACTGGTCCTAACACCATCTTCCCAAGTAAGGGATATTACACAGGGTAAAGAGCTGCAACCCGTACTTCTTTCCATTTTCTTTCTGGTGGGTAAAAGGAGTGACAAATGCAGTACCTAGGTGGAAGTTATGCTTCTTTCTGCAACCACTGTGTGCTTGTGTAGATGCACTGATGTAGAGAGGGAAGAAAAGAAAGATGTGTATATGAATTGAAATCACAGAATGTTTAGAGTTGGAAGGCACCTGAAAGATCATCGAGTTCCAACCCCCGTGCCCTGGGCAGGGACACCTCCCACCAGACCAGGTTGCTCCAAGTCCCATCCAGCCTGGCCTTGAACACCTCCAGGGATAGGGCAGCCACAGCTTTTCTGGGCAACCTGTTCCAGTGTCTCACCACATTCACAGGCAAATAATTTCTTCCTAATAGCTAATATAAATCTCCCCTCTTCCAGTTTAAAAGTGTTACTCCTTGTCCCACCACTCCACTCCCTGACACAGTGTCCCTCTCCTGCTCCCTGTAGCTCCCTTCAGATACTGGAAGGCTGCTAGAAGGTCTCCTTGGAGCCTTCTCTTCTTCAGGCTGAACAGCCCCAGCTCCCTCAGCCTGTCCCAGTCTGCAATATTTGAAGCATCTCCATGATGATTAGAGCATTTGTATCCTATTCACTATGTAGAAAATGCTCGTATAGCAAACCGAAATATGCCAGGCTATTTTGTCCACCCCTGTGAGCCTGTTAGGACAGGGGGAGGGAATAAGTGGAGGATATCAGAGTTTTATGCATATGGACAGATAAACAAAGTAGATTACATATGCATGTCTTGTATCCACCCATTTGCAAAAAACATTATAGCCTTGCATGCATTCATGCATATTTGAATTAGATATTTGTCGAAAGCATAGATCAGAAGAGTGGAACTGTGCATATTTGCACCAATTATGCATGAAGAGACACATAAGCTGAATAGCATCATAAATACCAAGGAAGCTAAGTGTGGCTTCATCAAATCATGTAGCTTGAATTCTACCTCACCCTTTAAAGTTTCAGATACAAAAAATCAAGATTATGTGCAAGCCAACCCCAGGCTTTTCCAGACTTCAGAATCGCCTAGTTTACAGTCACATTGGTCCGTGCATAATTCAAAATGAAGACAGTATGGACGACTCAAGAGCTTGTACTTCAATATTCTAATATTATAGATATAGCCAGAGAGGACTAGCTGAAAAACATTAATTTTAATGCTGTTCATTACCTTTTTTTCTTTAACATAAGACATATTTTTAACATAAGACAGTATTTAGACTGGCCACCTGGCCAGGAAGACCAAGAGGCTGAGACACTCTGCAAACAGATAGGAGCAGCCTCATGTTCAAAAGCTCTGGTCCTTCTGGTGGCCTTCAACCACACTGATACCTGTTGGGGGGACAATGCAGCAGGGCACAAGCAATCCAGGAAGTTGCTGGAATGTGTCAATGATAATTTTCTTCTCCAAGTCACAGAATAGGGAACGAGGAGGGGTGCCATGCTGGACATTATTTCCACCAACAAGAAGAGGCTAGTGAGGAATGTGAAGATCAAGGGCAGCCTTGGATGCAGTGATGATGAAATGGTGGAGTTCATGATGCATAGGGGCAGTGAGGAGGGTATGTAGCAAGCTCACTACCCTGGACTTCAGGAGAGCAGACTTTGGCCTCTTCAGGGATGTGCTTGGCAGAGTACCATGGGATAAAGCCCTTGAGGGAAGAGGGACCCAAAACCTGATTAATATTCAAGGATCACCACCTCCAACCTCAGGAATCATGCATTGCAACAAAGAGGAAGTCAGGTAAAAACACCAGGAGGCCTGCATGGATGATCCTGGACAAACTCAATTTCAGAATTTGAGGGCAGAAGGAAGGACAGGTAGCCCGTGAGGAATACAGAGAAATTGTCCTAACAGCCAGGGATCAGGTAAGGAAAGGTAATACCCAGGTGGTGCAGCTTAGGCACATCTGACTAAATAGTGACAAGTCCAGACAAAAAGCTGACTTTACCCTGAGATGAGGTAAGAATGGTAAAAACACCCCTCGGATGGCTCTTTATGAGCCAGCTGGAGCTGGCATATAGCACCACCTTTTCAATTCATTCATTATCCAGATTACCTCAACATCTCATTAACTTACACTAAAGGGTTACCAAATAAAAGCGTCTCTCTTAGAAATCAAAGGACTTCCTGTTATTTTAAGTGATACCTTTCATAGAATAGTTCAATAATGAACTTTGGTTTTTCAAATTCTGATTCCCATTTTATTAGATTATTTTGTATAATTTGCCTCTTTTGTTTATTCCTTACAATAAACCCTGCTTTTACGCAGTAGCGTAACAGGAAAAACTTTCAACCATAAACTTATTAGGAAGTTCCTGTAATTACATCTCTGTTTGAAAAAATCAAATCCACTACAACACAAACAACAAAACAATTCAATTAAAACATAAGATATGTAGTTTTTCCCCTTAGCCAGGTAAAATGGGATTGTGCGGGTACTGCTTTGCTGAAAAAAGTAAAATAAAAATCTCATCTGGTGTACAGCAGCACAATTCTTCTACATTCAGAGTTCTTCCATCAACAAGTGTCAGTCTTTAACATATGTAAGAACAAGGTATTGTTCAAAACAAGACTTGTTGTATATATTCAGGCTTAAAATCATAATGAATGCATTTAATGTTCTAGAATGGCACAGAAAAAATGGTAAGGCAGTACAGTCGATACATTATTCCATGCTGTTTTAAAGACTTAAGAGAATTTTGCATCTGGAATAGAGCGCTAAAGAGCAAAGATCAGATCTTGCAGCCTTAAGCAAATGACTAAATAGAGCTTTTAAATAAAAAAGGAATGAGCATACAAAAGCATTAGAATCCACAGTTACAGAGTGAAAATAAATTTCTGAGCTACTAATAGCATTTTTTTCCCAGTTAGAAAGATTAAGTTTATTCAGAGAAATATTTGGGCATACTTCTGACACTGCTCTGGAGCAAAGTATATTTATTTCTACAGAGTAAAAAAAAAAAAGGGGGGGGGTGTGAACTATTACATCTCTTTATAGTATAAAAAAATATGTATTTCCCTAATTCTTTACTTTAAATATAAGTAAACATACATGGGGAGAAAAAGGTAAGTGTGATTCCAAATCACAATGAATTTTGCTGTGCTTAATGAAGCCTTTACATAAACAGTTTTGCAAAAAACATCTGGAAAATAACTTAGAGGCAAAAAGCAAGAAAAGACAGTAATGTCCATCTGTCTCTGGTTTTCAACATTCACTTTTTAATTTTTGTTTCTTTTACTCTGGAACTGTACTGCACTTAGAACTTACATTAACCTGAACACCACCAGGTTTCCCATCTGATCATTTTTGCCTAAGAAGGCTGAAATCTTCTAATCTGATTCTCCTAGGATGCCAGAATTACCATCTCATTAAAGACCAATTTGCCTTTTCAGCTGAAGAATCAGCTTCCTTCTGGCATTTTTATTTTAGTAAGTTGTTTCCATGCTGTTGAGTCACAATCCCGGCGAACACTTTATTATATAAAATGGGAACACAAACAGGAGCAGTACTTTAAGAACATTTATTTCTTAAGCCTAAGTTTTATGAGAAATTAGGTCGCCTAGTTTTTTCAAAACGTTAAAACTACTTGCTTTACATTAGCTAAGAAATTAAAGGGACAAGAATGTGAATCTATAAAAGTTATCACTTCATTTCCAGAAAAATAGAAGAGTAATCAATCCCTGAGCCTTATTGATAATTATTAATGAATGGTGTATTTTTAAAGTATAAAAACTTCTGTGCCTATTTCTTAAGAGTCAGGCAAGAACACACAAATATCTGATTTAGTACCTGGCAAAGATAACGTCATGCATACATACAAAAATGGCATAATGCAAGATACTCTCTCTTAATGGCAATAACAACTTGCAGGTAATTTGAAAATGAAGCATGTATGCTTTACATATTTTTAAACACACACACACACACAAATAATAAAAAAAACCAAAACAAAACAAAACAAAATGCAGAGAGAGACCTATTTTAAACACCTATTTCTTCAAGCTTATGTAGAACTAAGGTGTCCAGGACAGGGCCAAGTCTGTCCTGTCTCCGCTGAGCAGCCAAGAACTATAACATGAGACTCCACAGAAAATACCGCTTTGTTCTAATCAGGACTTGCATGGCCTCAGAAACTATAGATAGCCAGATCTTTCCTCACCAGCCGAAACCAAACTGAACAATAAAGTCAACCTAATATGGAACTTCACCGCAAACGGCCCAGCAACAACATCAGCAAGTCTAACAGACGCCTGGGCTACTTCAGAGGTAGTAATGTATATGAAATGTGCACAAAGTTGTGTGCTAGAATATTTCTTTCATTAGATCTCGATGTGTCATGGACTGTATTCAGCTGTTTTAATGTGCTACAGCTGTTGGCCACCAACATGTCTCCCTTTCAAAGTGGCTGAATTATTTGCAGACTTCTCTTTCTGGACAACGTCAGAATCCCAACCCAAAGAGTAATATCCCTTGGCTGTTAAAATAAGCTCTCCACAGATTTTTATATGCTGCCTGTTTTACTGGCAGATCTGGCAAAACATAATTGGCTTAGTCTTCCTACTTGTTTGAAGCCAGTTTAAAACGTATAAAGCCACAGATGCATCACATCACTAGAGAAACCACTCTTACTGTTTTTCCTGTTCCTTCTTCTGTCTCTTCCTTACCCCTTAACGTAGGGCAAAAATCTGGTCAGCCACAGACAGGAATCCAGTGGAAATGGACCTGGCTCGCAGGAGATGCCTCCCTTCCAGTCCACACAGCCCAGGCAGCTCTGATCTGCAGCACACCAAGTTTTGTTTCTAGAGCACCACGCCTTTACATACTCCATATACTTGGAATTTCCAACTAAAAAGCACCAGAGCTGATTCCACATCTCATTGGTTTATGACAATTCTTCATGACCTACATGCGTGGTTTTCTGAATATTTTTGCATGGAAGGCTTGGCATTCTTGTCGGAGCTTTTAATCAAAACATGATGTACTACTGAGAGCTTGATCCCTCTGACTGAAAACAGGGGGCTGGGGATGCGTTTTGCAGACCAACCCAGTCTCACAAACCTTATTTATCTTTGCAAGGTCTCATCCTGAGCCGTAGCTCTGGCAACAAAAGCCTAGATTGGGTTGGTTTTTGTTTGTTTGTTTTTTCCTTTAATTAGAGTAAAATGCATTAAAATCTCCCACGGTATATTCCATTATTCTTTGGTAAAATGCTCTAGTGTGTGGGTACATTACTCATTCCTTACCAGTTTATACTTTTGAATAAGAAATTTGTAAACAGGAAAAAAAGACGTGTAGTATGATTTTCAGGATAGGGTTTATCTGACAGGATATTTTTCACATGGATACTAAACTTTACACTACCTACAAACATTTTGGACTGTCAGCTGAAGATCTACAGTGCCAAGGAGACTGTTAAGATTAGTCATGTACTTCAAAATGCTTTATATAAGATACATTCTAATCAAACCCAAGAGCATATCAACCATCTTTTATCAACTGCCAACATCTTCTTGGGCTGCATTAGGCAGAATATTGCTAGCAGGTCAAGAGAGGTGATCCTTCCTTCTGCTCAGCACTGGTGAAACACATCTCCAGTTCTGGACTCTCCAGTATGAGAGAGCTATGGACATACTGCAGCAAATCTAGCAAAGGGCTGCAATGGCGCAGAAGGGACTGGGTTATCTTTCAGGCAGGCTGCATGAGCTGGGACTGCTCAACCAGGAGAAGAGGAACCTCAGGGAGATCTTACCCAAGTATATAAAAATACCTGGTGGGAGGGTGTAACAAAGATGGAGCCAGACTCTTCTCAGTGGTATCCAGTGGCAAGAGACAAAGTGTACAACTTAAAACACAGGAAATCCCACCAGAACACAAGAAAAAACACTTTGTTTTTCACTATGACCATTGTCAAACACCGGGATAGATTGCCCAGAGAGGCTGTGGAATCTCCATCACAGCCTTTCATAAGGAGACAAAACCCAACTGGACACGGTCTGGTTGATCATGTTTGAGCAGAAGATTCAGACTATATGCTGTCCAGAGTTCACTGCCAGCTTCAGCTGTTTTGTGATTCTGTGGTACTATCCTGATGAATTTCGGCTTCAGTACTCCAATACAGAGGTTCTTTTAATAAAATATTAGCTCCAGCCTACATGAACACGGTTGTATCTTACTCATGGGGAAAGTGTTTCAAGGACTGCTTGCCCAACTCACCAATATTGAGGCAGTATTTTTAAATGTTTTTTGTTTTTTTTTTTTAAATGCAACAAAACTGAAAGCTGCACTCAGTCAGTGATGGACTCAGCTCCAGAAGCAGTAAGTGCAGCAGTAAGTTCTGTGGCTGGGTGCTGGATCAAGGGAGAGAAGCTGATGTGGCTTGGACCCCACAGAAGGAGCAGCAGTTTGCAGAAGGAGCAGCAGTTTGTTCAGAAGAGCACATAAGAAGGGCCGTGCACCCTGCTTGTGGGCCCACTGCACACAAAAGGGCTCTAAGTCTCTGCTATAATGATGGGCACATGCCCTAGAGTTAAAACCAGTGTTTCTACAGAGAAAGCCCCTGTGATGCCTGCTGCTTCCACCCAGACAGAACTGGTAAGGAACAAGACTTCAGTACAAATAGTGGGTTGCAACAAGAGTCCAGACCCTTCTCCTGGAAAAAATGTAAGCACCTGAAAAAGATGTGCACAGGTTGATGATTTGGTGCATCAGGTGGCCAAATGGAAGGATACAGTTAGAGAGCTGTGCAGTATTAGAGGGGTGGAGATAGGTAAGTAGTTTCAGAACCATGATCCTGTGATGGACACCACAGAGGCACCTTGGACGCCCATGAACCTACCAAAGCAGGACTCCAGTCCACACCCTCCAGCTCTACAATCAAAAGCAGATATGAAGCTTTAAAAGCTGTAAACACCTATAAGCAAGGACTGCAAGGAGAAAATGTACCAGCAGCACACAGTGGAAACCACAAAAAGAAACGTCGAGTGCTTGTATAGTAGGTGTCTCTCTCTTAACAGAGAGAGCACTGAGGCACTCTTCTGCCATTCTGTCAGGGAGACATGAGGTGTACGCTGCATCCTGGGAGCTAAGGTCCAAGAAGTTGTTGAGAGAGTGCCACAACTCAAGAGCACAGACCCATTACTACTTTTTCATATGGACACAAGCGACAAGGAAGAACCTGGGCAGAATCAAAGAAGACTGAAAGATCTGAAGGTGTTAGGAAAAAAAACATTGGAGCCCAAGTTATCTTTTCCTCATAAAATAGTTAAGATGTACCAACCACAAGTGAGGTACTGTTGGATGTGCTACTCACAAACCAAGGAAACCTGCTTTGCAATATCTAAGTGATAGCCCTGGCTGCAGTGATAAGAATATTGTAGAGTTTGGGATCCTGCTGAGCACACTGAAGGTTAGTACTAAGACAAAAGTTTTAGATTTCAGAAGAGCAACCATTAGCTTGCTCAGAGCTTAGCTGGGAGAGATTCCATGGAGGATAAAGAAAGTACAGGTGCTGAGAGGTTTTGAAGAATGCTTTCCCAGAAGCAAAGGAACAGTTTATCCCTTTCAAAGGTAAAGGAAGTAGGTGGAGCAAGAGCTCTCCATGTCTTAATTGTGATCTTCTGAGTCTGCTCAAAACCAAAATAGAAAGATACCAGAGATGGAAAAGTAGATAAATACCCATTGACAATTGCAAGGGTACTGCCGTGGAATGCAGGAATGCACTTGGAAAAGCAAAAGCTCAGCTCAAATTGCAATTGGCCAGAAATGTCAAAAACTAGAAGAAAGGACTCTTCTAGGACATAAATAACAAGCAGAAACAGAAGGAATATATCGGCCCAATAGTAAATAGATGAGGTGATTTAGTCACCAACAAGACTGACAAGGCAGAGGTTCTCAACACTTTCTTCAGCTCTGTCTTTACCAACACTGTTGGGCTGCACGCCTTGGGAATCACAGTCCATCTTGATGGAAACACAGACCCACCACCAGTGAAGAAAGATTTGGTATGCAGACTGTTACAGGAGCTTGACCCCTACAAATTGATGAGGGCTAATGCTATCCACCCAAGGGTGTTAAGGTGTTGGAGTTCCCTCCACAATCTTTGGGAAGTCGGAGGTACAGAGACATCCCAGAAGACTAGAAGAAGGCTAATGCCACCCCCATCTGCAAGAAAGGGTTAAAGGAGGATCCAAGAAATTATAAGTCAAACAATCTTACTTCAGTCCCAGGGAAAATTATGGAACGAATCCTCCTGGGGGCTATCACAAGTCAAATGAAATATGTAACTGGAAAAAGCCAGCACATAATCCCACAAATTGTGCTTGACAAACCTGATTGCTTTCTCTGACAAAGTAACCTGCTCAGTTGATACGGGGTGGGCAGTAGACATTGTGTACCTGGATTTCTCCAAGGCTTTTGACATGGTTCCCCACTGCCTCTTCCTAGAGAAATTGATGCATTACAGTCTTGAGATGTCATCTGGGTGATGAGTGGGGAACTGGCTGCACCCAGAGGGTGGTGGTCAATAGCTCCTTTTCAAACTGGCAACCTTTCACAAGTGGGGTCCCACAGGGCCAAAGCTGTTCAGTATCTTTGTAAGTGATTTGGATGATGGGATCAAGCTTACTCTGCCTAAGTCTGCTGATGGCAAGCTCAGTGACAAAGTGGACACTTGGAAAGGGAGAGCCACCCTTCAGGAAGACCTAGACAGGCTGGAGGAGCAGGCTAACAAAGACTTTTTGAAGTTCAACAAGGGCAAGTGTAAGCTCTTGCACCTGCAAAGACAAAATCCAGGAGGAAAACCCAGGCTGGGATCTACCTGTTTGGGGAGCACCTCTGTGGAAAGGGACCTCGGCATCCTAGTGGACAGCACACTCAATAGGAGTGAGCATATGCTGCTGCAGCAAAGAAAGCCAATAGGATGCTGGGCTGCATTAACAAGAGCATCACCATCAAAGATTAAGAGTCATTCATTATCACATTCTACTCAGTGCTTGTTGGGCCACACCTGGAATACTGTGTTCAGTTTTGTCCTCTGCTATACAAAAGAATGTGGAGAGGTTGTAGTGGGTCCAGAAAAAGGTCATCAAGATGACCAAGGCCTGGGAAGTCTGCCATATGAGGAAAAGCTGAGAGAACTCGGCTTGTCCAGCCTTGAGAAGAGAAGGTTTAAGGGACCTTATCACCATGTTCCAGTATTTAAGGGGTCACTACAAAGAAGATGAAGATTCCCTTTTTAGAAGGAGTTACATGGAAAAGATGACGGTAATGGGTACAAGTTCCTTCTGGGGAGAATCTGATTGGACAAAATTTTTCACAATGAGAACAATCAGCCACTGGAATAATCTCCCTAGGGAAGTGGTGGTTTCCCCATCACTTAAGATTCAGTTGGGCAGGGTGCTGGGTGATCTTGTCTAGACCATGCTTTTGCCAAGAAAACTTGGATCAGATGATCCTTGAGGTCCCTTCCAGCCTGGTATTCTATAATTCTATGAATATCTGCTATTTCATCATTCTCTCCAATTCTGACTTAAGCCCATATTTTTACAATGGGTTTGCTAACAATCAACACCAAAGACAATTGTTTTGGCACACACATTGTACAGTAACAACACAATACAGTCACTTACAATATTTTCTGCACTGATTTTAATGCCATTTATAAAGCCACTCTGCTTACATGCATTTAGTCTACTCAATTTAGATTTCTCTGCAGTAAGCACTCTTCAGGCTACTGAGAAACTAAAAATTAAGACTTAATTTGTCAAATTATTTTTATTAATAGCTATTGACTGCCTTTCAACAGAATTCTGTAACCTTTGAGAACATCTCCTAATTAGGCAAGTGTCCTGATTATGTGATAGTTCCTGTTTAAAAATCTGTTTTAGAGTGAGTTCCATGTAAAACACTGCTATAACAGACGTGAAGCTGTAGGCTTCAGAACACTGAGAAATGCCCTCAACATAATGAAAATACAACTGCTACAGCCTCAGTAAGAGGAAACTTAGTAGTCCATACTCATGCTGCAAATTCTAATAATAATACAAGCATGCACTTCAAATACCTCAGAAAATACCTCGGGGATATTTCCTACTAAATCCAAACAAACAAAAATCAGATTCACAAAAAATTGAGTGGTGTTGATAGGGCTCCACTCTAACAACTTCTTTCATTGCTCAGAAGTGGAAACCCGGTTATTATTAAGAACTCTGCAGCAATAAGCTGTTGCTCAAGACAACTAACACTTTCCCTGTTTGCCCACATGGAAAGAAATCAGCACAGAATCCAAACAGGCATCATAAAGCTCAGCAGGGAAGAACTTGTTTTTTACCCACCCTCTCCCATTCCACCTTACTGTTTTTCCAGAAGAGACTAACCTTCGACCATGAAACCTGTTTATTCTTTCCCCGTTCAAATAAACACAGGTCCAACCTGCTGCTCTGCTGTCTCCCTTTTAATACCAATGGAACCATTGAAAAGATCTTCAAGAACAAAAAACAGACCTCCTTTTCTTTGCAATTTTTCCAAATAATAAATCAGTATCAAGAGCAAAGTATGACACTTTACCAAATAAGAACTCATAGACATGTAATAAAATCTCCGTTGGCCACAGAAACACCTTGACTAAATCACTTAGGTAGATTAATTCACAATAGCAATACATATATATATTTATACACACGCACATATACATGTATATTATATACATACAGTTTGGGTGATACTACACCTACAGCAGTGACAACAGATGCTGAAATCTGGCGTCCACACTCTATTTCCCAGTATCCTGGACAATCTGCACTGACTAATGTATGGCACTAGGAAGAGCATTGCCAGCAGGCTAAGGGATGTGATTATTTCTCTAAAATTGTTAAGGGATGGGAGCACCTGACATCTAAGAAAAACCTTTGAGAGCTGGGACTGTTAAGCCTGCTGAAGTCTTATAGAAATAAAAACAGTGCATCATGGGTCTTAGTGGTGCAGGGTGGCAGGACAGGAAACAATGTGCAGACAGATAAAATTCCACTTTTTCCACAAACGTATTTGAGGTTTTTTGTGTTGGTTTATTTGTTTGCTTTTTTTTTTTTTTTTTTTTTCACTGTGAAAATGATCAAACGCTGGCAGAGATTGCCATGAGAAGCTGTGAAGGCTCTACCCTTTGCAATATTCAAAACCCAACTGAACATGTCCCTGAGAAACCTGTACTCTGACTCTCCCTTGAGAAAAGACTAGAAACCCCTAGAAGTCCCTCCCATCTTCAACTGCTCTGATTTTATGATTGCCAGTGCTTTAATTTGCATTATTTCAGGCTACCTAGTTTAGAGTTAAGGCAACTACATTCATATACATTGCATACTGGATATACGTGACACTGAGCCACTGGAATTTTTTTGTAAGAACAGACTCATTTCATTATTCTTACCTTAGAGAGAAAATCCATTACTGCATACGTTCAATCTGCGGTGCAAACAATCTTTTCTAAAAAATCACCTACTGTACGACTATAAAACCATCTTTGAAACCTTTCAGTCATATCCACTCATGGCATTAAAAAGCATCTGTAACACTGACTGAAAAAGGAAAGAAATTTACTCTTGCTAATTTTTTTGACAAGCTCTTGTCCTGTCACTGCAGAGGTCAGGACAGCAAACATAGAGACTTACATTGTGCAACGAAAGACATAAAAACAAGAGATCATAATGCTCTGGGTCAAATCACCTTACTGAATTTTTACTTAACAGTGCCAAAAGATAAGAACCTTTTTGATTCCTGTGTCTCAGATTCAGAGACAATAGCTGTCAAAGAAATAGTTTCCTTTGGATACTGGAAAGACAAACGGATACAGAAAACACTGTCATGTGATAAACAAGGAGCCACAAAATCACTTCTTAATTACTTGACAGAATAAAGACGTAATGCAGAATCAGCATCTCTTTTCTTTCCTTTCAGTTCTCCTTTCTCTCAGCCACCATGCTGCATCCAGGTTTCCTGCATTATGTGTAAAAGATCATTAACTTGCCTTTCCACCCTTCTAAAATCCACATAGACATTTTTTACCATGTCTTTCAATAATGAGTTCCTCTCAGTGAGTATTGAGAACTGACACAAAAAATAAAGACATTTTCCAAAAATGTATCTACAGCCTGTTTGAATGCATCTTTGGAGAGTGTCCCCAGCTCTCCTCTAATGTGCTTGTGGCTTTTCTACCCTTCCTGTCATTGCACATCATTTATTTTTCCACTTACATAAACTAAACATGTTCACCAGCTTATCCTCTCAGACAGCTATTGAATTTCAGATTTGGAAGATCAAAATAGAATAGTTTTAAGTTGCTCATTTTTCAAATGTGAACAACATGGTCACTCATGCTACATCCTGTGACAGCCTTGTCATACTAAACTCAACTGCTCTTTCTTTAATTTTTATCTTCAGTCATACATTTCTCTCTCTGATTCCTGTAAGCACACACCAAAAAAACAAGGAATAATAATAATATCAAAAAATTTTTCCCCAGTATTATTTCAACATATATAGCCACACTGTCATTGTTACACTTACTCAATGTCCATGACTGTACCCTTCTTTCATCGACAACCCATGTTGATTAGGATGCACATTAATAATTTCCCTGAACAGCATGCATTAAAGATTTCTACTAATTCCATGTAACAGTTGTAATTTATGGTATTTCTGTAATTTATACAGCTTCTGGGAATTACTTGTGACTTATTTCAATGATGTAAAGTCTGTTGACTTTTTCTCTGTAATGCGTTTCAATACCAATGTTAATTACAATGTGAATCTTTTTCAATCTAGGCTAAAATTCAGGTTTCCAATGATATACATAGAAGTCTGCTAAAGAAGTGACTCAGGCCACAGTATCCTAATTACATTTGGAAAACATCCTGCTACTTGGGAAGTTTGATAGAATTAACTTTTATCTGTTTAGCTTGATCCTTTTCTACCTCACTCGAGGATGTGCTCTACTGGAAAGAAACACAGTGTACTTTTTCCTGCTTGCCTCTTTCTCATTCTCTGCCACCATATCAGATATTTAGAATATGTTAGGACACACAGAACATTGAAATGACCTGGCTGCACAAACAGGGTGATATTATAGATTATCTAATCTCAACTCTTTCAGCATGACTATGTATAGTATTTTAGTATAAAATATAGGAAGCAGGGCAGGATTACCATTAGAGAAAGAGTAGGACCAGAACAGGATTAGTAATTTAAAATATGCAAAAAAATTTGCAAACATTTTACAAAAGGATGTTTTAGATACAGTCAAAGCTACAGGATCGGAAAACAGTGGAGAGGTATGGCTGAGGACTCAGGATATTCCATGGGAATACATTTGGGAAAAAAGCAGCAATAATGAATTTTCTTAGACAGAAATAAGGTGTTTTAGTTGTGTTGGCTTTAAGATATTAACTGGAGTTACATTCTTAAGTCAAAGTATTCACGCAGTTACTAAACTGTCTTGAATCTTTTCTGATCAACTTAAAGAGGACTTCTGCCTAAATATTTAATATTCCTACCTTTATGTACTGTTATATATCTACCTTTTTCCTTCATATGATTTTATAACTCCCTATTTGTATGGCATTGTTTTTTATTTAGCTACTTTAATGCATGACTAAGTGCATTAAAGTTATCTTTCACTGTGAAATATTCCTGTCTGAGTTATGTTCCTTGAAAATTTGTGATTTTCCAGCTAGTGTCCAGAGATCAGCAGTACCCTGTCATCAAGACTGAATAAAGTCTAATAGTGGAGTATTTGTAGAGATCTGTGTGCAGCTGAAGGGTCATGATCTCATTGCAATTAGAGAAATGGTGGGATAGATTGAGTGACTGGAATGCTGTCATGGATGGCTATGTACTTTTTAGGAAAGACAGGCCAGTCGGCCATGGTGGTGGAGAGAGGAACTGGTAGCAAGCTCTGCCTAGGGGTGGACAAAAAACTTGTTGAAAGCTTTAGAGGTGCGTTAATGTGGAGAGACACTGTTGTGGGTTTACTACAGACCATCAGATCAGGAAGAGGAGGTCACTGAGACCTTCTACTGGCAGAACAAAATAGCCTTATGATCACAGGTCCTGGCTCTTATGGGACTTTAACTTCCCTGACATTTGCTGGAAAGACAACACTATTGGGGATGCACAGTCCCGGAGATTTTGGCAGAGGATTGATGGTAACTTTTTGACAGAGGTGGTGGAAGAGCTAACAAGCTAACCTTGTACTGATAAATAAAGAAGGTCGGTTGGGAATGCGAAGGTCAGGGGTAGCCTTGGCTGCAGTGACCATGAGGTGGTGGAGTTCAGGATCCTGTGTGGAAGAAGCAGGGCAAAAAGTAGGATTACAACCCTGAACCTTGGAAGAGATGACTTTGGTCTCTTTAAAGACCTACTTCAAGGAATCCCAGGGGCTAAGGTGCTAGAAGGAAAAGAAGTACAAGAGAACTGATTGATATTTAAACAACACTTCCTCCAAGATCAGTATTGAGGAAACTATTGAGGTAATAGTTTTATATTGAAAGAGGGAAGATTTAGATTAGATGTTAGGAAGAAGTT
>VZRU01002967.1:520093-550230 GCA_013398155.1 Pedionomus torquatus
ACCAACAAAACCCAACCATATCAAAACTCTATTTGCTCTCTACTAACAATTAGTTTTTTTAAAGATTATGAAAGCCTTTGTCTGTAGTGAATATCTCAATCACTGACACTCAGTCTCTTTTATTAAAAGCACTTGGGGAGGAACTGATCTGTAAGTCCAACTTGTTCCCTGACACACTTTCACATAACCACTCTCAAGACATTTCCTTTTCAACAAAATACTGAATGTACAACTATTGCTTCTTTCCATCAGCAGGTAATGGTTGGGAGGAGCGTAAAAATAGTAAATCCACTTGCTGTCAAACTTTACACTTTTATACTGCACACTTTTTGATCCTATAAAACCCCACAAAATGTTACATGATTCTTGACTGAAGAGTCCAATACTTTGCTTGACAGCAAAGGACAACCTGAAAAAAGGAACTCCACTTCTGTGTATAAATAATGCAGCACACAATGATGGTTAGCCCATCAATCCTTGTCAAGAGCAGAAATTCACAGAGTTTATGAAAACAATTTTTATGACAGGAAGGCTAAAGAAGATGCACTGAGCAAACAGAAAAGTACCATCCACAACCACCTGCAAGCACCACTTTGTAAAGCACTCTTTGCTGCAAAATGACATCGACCAGTCAGCTGCCATTGCTACATGCAGATCAAATTGTAGTTCACAAATGTCTGTCATTATAAAGAAAGAGAACGAATTATTACTCCAAATTAAATACTCTAATATTGTAGCTAATTGGGGTGCTAATGCCTGCCAAAAGCTAAGGTACAGTTTCCTGAACTAGGCATGGGAGAAGCATTTGAATCCTAATGCACAGACTCATTGGCCTGAAATGAATACAGTTATGCTCAACTATCTTTTAACACCTGGAATGATAACTGTTCCGATTTCTGGCAGAACTGTTACTGTGATAAAGACCTGCTTGAGACAATGAGATGACGAGAAAGAAAGAAACATGTCTTCAAAAAAAATCACATGGATTCACAAGACTTTAAACTGGAAGGAAAGAAGTGATGGAAAAAAGATGATTTGGGTGTTTAGGCTCATTTCCTTCTATAATTAGAGAACAGACTATATTCTGTGAAATAGAAAGTGTATGTAGAAAAATTCAGCTGTCTTTATTGTTTTATGTAATGTGCATTAAATATAAATGTGAATATATTCAGTATACATTACATATTCATATATTGAAATTTACAAAGCTGACACTGAGGTAAACATACCAATACTATAGGAGTCCAAGGAGATGTTGATAACCACAGAAACAAAAGATATGATAAGATTTACAGGTAAAGACTTGCAAAGATAGTGACATACAAGTTCAGGCTACTAGCCTGTATGTTGTTAGAGAGGTACAACACTCTTTACTTGTATACTACATAGTGGGTGTTTTGTAGCTCAAACACTTGATTTTGCCATTGATGGGAAGGGGGTGGGGGAGATGATTGTTCCTACTTATCACAGTAGCTCTATTTTTATTCAATTTCCTGCATTGCTGCATGAAATACGACTCATTTTAAAAGCACTCTCTAAAGAAATAAAATTAATAGCTATTCCCTTTCATGAGAATAAAACTTGTTTCAAAGAAGAAATCTCCAGGTGGCACCAAAGAATAAACGGCCCAGAAAATAGCTAGTCAATAGAAATCTGGTCTGGGGGTAATAAAAATGTGCCTCTCTTCTGAAGCCCAGAAGAGAAACTAGACTTCAGAAGAAGCCTGAGAAAGTTCTTGCTACCAGTAACAGTTTCACGTTAAAATCAATTTTCAGAAAAAGGGCTTTAATAGTTTTCTGATTTACAGAATCATCTGTACAGTGTCCAAGTTCAAATCTATTTCTCCACAGCTGAACCACTACTGAGAGGCAGAACCATAAATCATACTGAAGACACACCTGTGCAGAGATGCAAAATGTGAACATGAAAACAGATGAGCTCTGCAGTTCTTTAAAGGAATCTGTAAGCTGGTTGGGTTTTTTTGGTTTTAATGGTGAGGCAGCTGATTTGTTTTTCCTAAGGTAAGAGACAGTGGTATAATTAACTTGTATCTCATATTATTTGAAAGAGATACTGATTGTTCATCTGCCTCCTCCTGCTTATTTTCTAAGCTGATCTGCTTACTATGCAGGTAGAAGTTTCAGATAACTTTCTAACTAGAATATTAATGGCAGACTGTTAAAACGGTTTCAGAAAATGAATAAACTGATATCATCAACTGCAAACATCCACATATGACTTGGATAGGAAAACTTACAGGAGAACATAAATCTCAGATTTATAAACTCATGATTTTATCATGGGTCTCATGAAAATTGAGGTAGTTGCTTCTTTTTCTGAAAGCCTCTGGCATCAAAAAGACTGTATGCACTTCAATAAGCTGTAGCTCGTAGTTCTGGAGCAGAACTGCAACATACTCCTGTAAAGCAAGAGTAAACATTTCTTTAAATTTAACTTTTTCCGGTCTTGTAATCTGCGGGGATGCTCCAGCTGATTTTTGAAAACCTAGGATGGAATTATGAAAAGAAAATCAGATTATTCAAAGCAAAGAATTGTCATCCAAATACCACTCTGAGACTGGACTGAAACATTAATCCTGGGTGAAGATGAAGTGCTGACTTAAGCTTTGGATTTAGCCTGATAGTACAATACTGTAAAAGTGTGTCCCTACTTTCAGGGTTAGAATAGAGACCTAAAGTAATGTCTGCAGAGATTAATTTCAATCATAATAAATCCCCTCCTGCCTTAACAAAGTGTAATCTCTTCCCTTTCTGAAGGTCTACAGTATGAGCTACTTTATTCATTTGAATGTGAAAGAGCAGTAGGTCACTGTACTTCAGACTGCTGTTACAGACTTTATAAGCGTCTGATGTTTGACAATATGAAATACTAGTAGAAACAGAAAACAGCTTAAAAAGTAAATTCTTCTCTGTTTCATAGGTTGCAGAGAGTTCATTTCCATGCCAACTGTCTCTGCAGGGAAAAAGATGAACTATTCCTGCCATTTCAAATCTTTATTACTGAAAAATGGATCAAAAGTGATTAAAGGAGGAATATGGTTATATAATGCACTTCTGAGTATTTTTACAACTTCTGGAAAAAATTTCATGCACATACTGTCGTGAGGATTTAGGGAAAGCTGTCATCGGTTCAGACATTTTTTCATCAAAGGAAAAGAGACATATTCCCCCAAATGGATGGTCTGATGGCACCAGCGGCACACCATCCCTGGCACTCAGCCTCAGCTAACTGCAGTGACTCTCCCTGCACAAGCAGGGGGATACCTGATAAATGCCTTTAAGGAAGATGCCCTGATCCCTATCAACACAACCTTCCACAACATCCTTTCTCTTTGTGTGCTCAACAAAGCTGGCAAAAATTGCCTAGGCACTCCTTGCACATACTCCTTTGATTTCAGCTGTCACTCATGTCAGCTGCTTTTATACAATTATTTGCCTCTCGCTAACACTCAGGTGAATCAACCTGCATTTCTGCACCTGTTCAGATCTACAAGGTGAGAGAGGGTTATGAAAAGGGAAAGAATAAGAGCTTAAATCGAGACTTTCTGTACAAGGCACTTAAGCTAAACTGTCTCTTCATTAAATTGTTTTGTTCAATTAAAACTTTCAGAGAGATAATCAAGTCATGACGGGAATACATTATCACTTCCAGTCACTTGTCCTTTGTTTTTAAAGCTGATCAGGATCTTTTTAGTAGCATGTTCATTTGAAATTTCTTATTAAATAAAATATTCACATTTGCTGCTAGAATTTACTGTGCTTTGCAGGTCTCCCAATACAGCTTCACTGGTTTCTGTCTAAAATTAGTTCGGCTCCTGTGGTCTATTCCAATAACTGCTAGTAGGTGCCACTTGTATATGACCATCAGATGGTCAAAAGCATAGAATCATAGAATGATTTGGTTTGAAAGGGACCTTAAAGATCATCTTGCCCTGTGCCATGGGCAGAGGCACTTCCCACAAGACCAGGTTGTTCAAAGCCCCATCCAGCCTGGCCTTGAACCCCTCCAGGGATGGGGCAGCCACAGCTTCTCTGGGCAACCTGTTCCAGTGTCTCACCACCCTCATGGGAAAGAATTTCTTCCTAATGTCTCATTTAAATCTCCCTTCTTTCAGCTTAAAACCATTAGCCAACATCCTATGACTCCACCCCCTGATAAAAAGCCCCTCTCCAGCTTTCTCACAGCTCCTTTAGGTGCTGGAAGGGACCTCCAGGGGCTCTGGGGACTCCCCTGAGCATTCTCTTCTCCAGGCTGAACAGCCCCAACTCTCTCAGCCCGTCTTCATAGGAGATAGGGATCTAGATTTCTTATTTGACTTAACTTAGATTGAGTTTTAAATTATTATCTCTTCCCAGATTTTTCTTCAAAATATNCCCCCCATTAGGAAACAACTCAGACACACAGCACCTTCTCTCTTGCCCATCCTCTGCTTTTCTTAAAAAGAAAATCCATACACACAGTCAAATTAACAACGCAGTCCAAAGGATGCCCTCAAGTGTTTACAACATTAGTGGCATCTTCCTTCTGCCTCTGTGTTATGGACTCAGAGCACTCAGGTACACGTCTTCTCACTGGTCTTGACAGTTATCTTTCCAGTTTCTACTTTGACTTCATCAGGGAAGCAAGAAGATTAAAAAAAAACAACCACCATTTATTGTGGAATTTTCACTTTTAAATTAATATTCCAAGTTTTCATCCACACTTGCACATCTCAGTTCTACCTTTCCACTTCTCTTATCTAAGTTCCACAGCTTTTGAGGTTAGCAATTTGGAAGCATCAGACTTTGTGTTTTTGTGTATACATGCACAAACATATATTTCGCTCCATACTTAGTCACCTGTACGTACTTTATATATACGGTAATGAAAATGTTTTGTTTTCTTTTGTTTGCCCTATGTTGGATATATTCAGGTACCAGTTGCTAGGCAATTATTTGTCTCAGGACTGGTGAATTTACCTTTTCCCACACTAAATAAATCCAAATTTGAAAGCTGAGCAATTAAGAAGTCATAATAAACTGCTTTTAAGTCTCTAATTACATTTTATTACACCCTCCTATCTTCACCAGAATTAAATACCTCGAAACAACACAAATTCTAAAAATATTCTCATCACACTTTGAAAAGTATTCATTGACCTCTAGCTACTACTCCTAAGTACCTTATTTAGACACATTTTTTACAAGAGGTGTCAACTCTATTGGAGAAATAGACAGCTCTTAATATCCCAAGTTAGGTATTCAAAATGTAGAACATGCACAATTTATAATTCACTTTCCAAAATTTTGAAAAATCATCTGAGGACCAAGTGCACCCCATAAAAATGCTTATATATATGTATACATATATATGTTTTCATATATATATGTATACATACATATACATTTATAAAAATACACACACATTCACCTCCATCAACAGATTCAAAACACATACTGAAAATGAAATAATTTTTTCTGCTTCCAAGCAATATTCCAAGCCACAAAACATATTTGGAAATATGCACATAGCAAAAATACGCTATGTGAAGCAGTTAGCATTGACTACGTCTAAATTAGAGAACAGTCTGACACGAGTGGGTTGGTATTTCAAAGCACATAGTGTTCAGCTTGTGGTAATGACTTTACATGAAGCCTGTGGATTTTGTTTGAGATCTATTCACTGCCCTCCACATAATTTAAAGGTGCCCAAATGAGCAGTGGTTCGTTCAGACCCCTTCGTCCCCACTAGGGTCTCCACTTGTGTACAGCTTCCCATTCCACGTCCCTGGGAATGGATCCAGTTCACACCATCAAAACCTCCCTTCAGGCAGAAGCAAAGTGAGCACAGGATGGGGAGGCAATCAAGGGATGCACTCCTAAAGCTCACTGGCAAGCCAGATGACCATTTTAAGAGACATATCAGCACTGAACACTTCTTATTGCATCGACTTTTTACACAATAAGCTCTTCTATTATACCATGCCCTGCAGCTAAAAAGAATAAAGCAAAATATTCTATAAGGTTTCATTGTTATAATTAGCTGGCCTTACCCCATTTATTTTCATACTTTATTTTGGCCACATGGATATTTAAATCTGTCACCAAGAAAGTTCTGTCACCATCAAAAAAGACATGTCACCTAAGGAGATACAACAATATTGCTGGGTTACATCATTTTCTTTCTGACTTTACAGGAAAGTGATGCTACCGATCGCACTCAGAATAATAATTAGGCAATGAAGATATGTGTCCCTCCTGTGAAAGATGTGAAATAATAAGGGCATTACAGCTGACAGCTACAATAAAGAAGTGATTCTGTTTATTTTGGACGATGCAGCTGGCAGTAACATGCAATCTCTGTGGATGAATGATGCAAACCCTTTTCATAATCTTTTGCTAAAAGTCTCTGGAAAAATGAACAGATGCAAATTTTACATTATTTGTTTAAATCTGTTCAGAAATAGAATAAAACCTAGAACTTCTGCTCATATAAAGACTCCTGTGTAGATTATATAGCATACTGTTGCTTGTAGAAGAGGTTTCCTCTAGCACTAGATTTTCTCCAAATACAGCATAAAATTAGAAGAAACGACATCTCTGGCAGGCACATTTGATCTAAAGGCATCAGGCAAGAACTGAGTGTGAATTTCCGAGAGCACAAAGACACCTAAGACAAGGGCTTAGCCAAGGTGGTAAAATTGGATTACCTAAAACTGTTTGATGGTCACAGTCACTTCTCACACAGCCGCATTGTACCTACAGATATAGCACAGCCCTGACCTTAAGCAACCACTTAACATCACTTCTCTGTGCCTTTCTCCGGTTTTCCTTTCATGGTGGCCATCCACGTGTTTAAAGCAGTTCTCAAGAGCCATCATCAGGCTTTAAAAGCCACTTTACTGTACGATGTTTCACAGCAATGTGATGTTCTAGGGTAATGTTAAGTAAGAGAACAGCTTGTGTATGCCACAACCTTGTCCCAGTATGGCCACACTGCACTAACAAACTCTGTTCTCAATAGTGTTTTTTAATCTATTTTTATTTCCTAGCATAGTTTGCAAACCAAACCTAAACAAAGACGGGCAGTAGTTTGAATATGCTGGCTGCTTGTTGCTTGGTGTGGAGTAGGACTTGAAAGTGAAGAACTGGGAATAGTAATTGAAAAGGATGAGAAAGAAAAAGATCTGGCAATGTAGAGTATAAACGAGCAGCTGAGAATGTAACGCTTTCAGTACACCATATTATAAGGAGGAACTTAACTGTTATTTTTATGATGGTACATACATATTCTTGACTATTAAGCTAAATAACTATTCTGTTTCAGTCTCTGAACATAAGCAAATGCTCTTATAACAACAAGTTTCTTGTCTGGCATTGCAAGACAAGCAAAATATCTGGAGAACTGAAGCACACTATAGTTGCTTCTACTCTCAAGGCCAAGCCATTGACCTGTCCTTCAACATCCCAGATTCACCCCAGATTCACCAGAATCTTATGCAGACCAGAAAATAAAGCTGGTCTCCCACTCTGGCTTCATTAGTAGCAAAAATAAAAAGGAGGGTTTGCCTAATTGGCTGGCTATTTATTTTTGTTGTTGTTGTTTGTCTGCAGCTTTGCTTTACTAACTGCATCCAGGTAATATTAACATGATTAATTATGTATACGTTGTCTGCAACATACTGTTTGAAATGCAATTGCTGTTCTTTGGCACTTAACGGAGTCCTGAGTCTGCATGTATAGCATATATTTTTTAAAATCGCAGGACTAGGCAGAGGGTAATTATCAAAGGGAAAAGTACTAAAAAGGATGTGAAAATAATGAAGGCATAAGCTTTTGTCACTGTACATCAATGCCTTCTAATCTTTTTTCACTTTCCTCACTCTGACCAGTTGTAAACATCAAATTTTGAAGCAGAAGACGAGTTTTTTAAGTAAGAATGAGGTTTTTGCATGGATTTGTATGGTGCCAGCATGATACCAATACATGTTTATTAGATAAACATACACATATGCCTATCAGGTACATAAAAATATATACCATGTACAGTATACAAAATAAAATTCTAGATCATTACCATTTCCATAAGCAAATAAAGGATCCAGAATTGAAAACACTGATAGACATGGGTATCTTTTCTCTTGTAAGGCTTCATGACAGCACAGTTTCTCACGGAAAAAAAATATTGAAAAATTCATATGAAATATGAAAAAACCTCAGAGCCCTTCAGGTTGAAAAGATGAAAGAATAACGATTTTACTTCTCAATTAAGGCTGAGGTAAAAGTAGATTCAATATATTGCATTTCAAAACAAAGCACTACTTCCACTACTGTGGAAGGCTGCTCATGCCACTGGATTATTGTAGCACNAAATAGATATGTCAAAAAAAAAAAAAGAGAATAATTCAGATTGAGAGGACTAGTTTAATTTCTAAGGGTACAAATAGCATTCCTAGATTTTTTATCATCTCTAAAGACTTTGTAAGCCCACAAAACACAGAAATATCATTATTTGAAAGAGCTTGAGGGGGTTTAACATTTTCAAATATACAATTAACAACTGTATATAAGTTTATTTTTCAATTATCAGTATTTTACAGCAGCTATTGTAGTTGGGAACTCGGAGGAGGTGTTTCTTTTTTTTGTTTCTACCAAAAAAATAATTAATATGAATACTAAAGATGATCTTAAAACAAAAATTAGTACATTTTGATGTGACGCGTTTGAATTTCTGATAATGATAATAAAATACTTCCTAATCAAAATTGAAGTATTACATGTCTACATTACAAATCAACAGTTCCTGACACAAAAATGTTTTGTGAAACGCTCTTGAGAAGTAAAACTTGCCATCTAATAAGAACAGATGCTCTTTCTCACATGCCATCTCTATTGCATAGAAGGTACCTAAAAATACTCTCTTCCAATTCCCCATAAATACTTCTGCCAGGACATCTAGAGAAAATAAGCAGATAAAGCTTTACATGTAAAAGCGTACATTTGGGAGGACTGAATGCATTGCTGTATACAAGCTTAAAACTTCAGGGGGCAGTGAAACGGTGTGGGCCCACTGTTCCTCATGATCACCGGATCAACTGAATTCATATTATTTTGTTGATCCACAGGGACTGGTGAGATGGACATGGCAGGGCAAGATCACCACACAACTCCTCCTTCTTTCTTTCCTTGTACATCAGCTTATTTTCAAACGTGTTCATACAACTAACTTCCTTTGGTTTTCTTTCTCTCCTTCTCCAAACACAAAATACAGACCATTTCCTGACTCCAGTCCCATGCCCTAACTTACAAATGTTGTTTTTTATCATTTGCCATTGGTATCCAGTAATTTATGCCTAAAACAAGGAACACAGAAGTTGTAGCACAAACAGGTGATTAGGGAAGCCTCATTATTCACCAGCAGGAAATATAAAAAAGTTATTGTGGGTACATTAATAGATTGCTACTGCCTGATGTTGACAAGCAAAGGTACCACAATAAAAAAGACTGATAAATAGAATGTAACAATGGCATCTGAAATTCAACATATTTCTTCTCAAATGAAGCTATTAACAACAACCCAGAGTCTCATTAGGGAATTCCATTCTTTTTTCCTCTATTTGTGGGCCTCATTAAAGGAATCACCCATTACTTTGTGCATGTTGGAATTCTGTGCTTGCCACTGGAAATTTTATTTTTTTTTCTCTGAAAATAGGCCTAGACTAATTTATTTTTTTAAAACAGCCGCTGATCCCTTCCCTCCCTAGACTCAAATTATTGTCACTAGCCCTCCCTATTTTCTCAGGGACCAATGCCACCCAGCAGAATTACAACAGGTTAACTGCTGCCATTTCTTTGCTTTGATCTTGACCTCAAAGTAATTTTTAGGAAACATCTTTTTTTTTTTTTTTCCAGTAAACTGGCCCAGGCCGCTGCCTTCCACCAGGCAGTTCCACCCGCAGTTAGTTGCCGCTACGGGGCTAGGACATTATCCCTGCTCTAAATTAGGTTTTCTCCCCATCAGAGCTGGAGGCAGAGCTGGTGTTTCACAGCAGCCAGGTAGCCAGGACACAGCCGATGCTCCCCCTGATTATACAGCCTCATTACTGCTGAAGAGGAGTACATAACACACAGCATTGCTGAACACCCTGAATGATAAAAGCATTATTTGCATAACACTTGGCGCTCCTGCAGGTTTAAGGCCCAATAAATCTCCCAAGGAAGTTAAAAGCAAAACTCTTCCAAAAAAGCTGGATCAGATCCACTGGTGCTCAAGTTCTGTACGTCAGGAGCCGTTACACAACTCCTAACAAGATCTGCAGAATCAGTTTTAATCCAAATGCTACTTGCATGACTCTTGTGCAAGTCCAAGGTAAGTCCATTAATTTGATTCGCTATTCCTGTTTGATATCGTCACCACAAGCACTATTTGAATTCTTCACTCCATTGCTTAATTATATTGTATCATCAAAACAATTTTTAAGACAATTTCTTATTGTTCGATTTCCTCAAAGTATTGTTTCTATCCTTTCCTCCGATTACCTGAGGTTTTCTTTGTTTTGTTTTGATGGGGTTTTTTGTTGTTGTTTGTTTGTTTAATTCAGCAATACTTAAAACATATTTTCTGTTTCTTATAAGTTTCCGATTAGTTCTTGCATTTTTAGCCCAATTTATTTTTATTTGAACTTCATTTGGTTGGTAGTGTTTGCTTTTCAATTTGTGCAGAGTCTTTAATGATTTTCCACTTGTTACTTTTCTGCTACAATTTTCTTTCTAAGTAGTTTAAAGCTGTTGTTTTAAGGAGTGTCTGGAAACGTTTGAGCTCTTTAGTGTGTTCTAGTAGCACATCAGTTTTGTCTCAGGAATATTCCTGGATTGCTAGGTTAAGCCAGAAATTGTTGCACATGGCTCCTGCAAGTCTTGCCTAATTCCAACGTGCAAGACATAAACGAGATAATTCAGAGAAATCAATAAAAAAATATTTATTCTCTCTCTGCAATTGTGTTATATATATATATTAAAAAAAAAAAATAGGTCAGACTTTTACTGCTATGGATAAAGGTAAAAAGTCTTCTGCTACGTTATTCAGAAATGAAACAATTTAGGTTACAAAAGCTGCATTCAAAGTATCAGGATAATAAGCACAGTTAAAGACAAGTCACTTCAAATAACAATTTCAGCAATTTTCAACCTTTTTTTTCTTTATCTATCTATCCTGACAGGTGACTAAAAAGAAGGCAATGCCATATGGATATCTTCCTTGCAGCAGCTGCCAGGCAAGCCTAACAACATTGTCCAAAAAGCTTGACTGCTAGAAGCAACCTACAAGACATCACAACAGAAAGCATCTTCAATAAGTACGGACCATAGCCAGATGCTATTGCACTCCACTACAGTCTTTTATTTTCTTGAAACAAGCTATAAATAAATAAGAGTAAGCATGAGGTAAATTTGGTATGTTTCATTGTCAAAAGTGCAAAAAAGACAACACATAAGACATATTAGCATATAAGTAATTGCTCTAATTACCATATTAGAGTAAAAACCACGATCACAAAGTAGGTAAAAGCAAGTAAGAAGATAGGAAAACAGTATTTGTCAGTGCTAGAGATCTCTGTGTTTATCTTCAAATCACTGCTTGAAAATCGCAGCTGTAAGCATTTGCTGAAAATGCTTATCTATTCACTAGCATGAAATATAAGTTGCATGAACTTGTATTTCTCAGGGAACTCTATTCCTTCTATTTTTAACTAGAAAATTATCACTACCTCCATAATCATGTACGTCATAAATCCAACAGATACCCGATCCTAATGAAATCAGATATTTTCTAATGGATCAGTTCTGAAGCTTATCAATTAGCTTTTTGTAAGAAATCCTATTAAATACAAATTTGACTAAATAGAACAAAATGCTAAAAAACATTGTGCTGGAGAATAAAAAAAAAATCTTTCCTATGGCCATCTTAACAAAAAAAAAACAAACCTCACAAAATCATGGCAAGGCCCACAAATCTCTTTCCCTATAGATGACTCATGCAATCTGTATACTACCAAGTCTTTAAATCCCACCATTCTCCAGAGTGTAGCAAGCATTTTCCAAGATCTGATACACCTCAAAGCCATGTCAATGAGTGGATCAAGAATTAAGGGGTAGAAGCTGCTATGGGATTGTGTCTGGCTCTACATGGTGGACCTGTTTTATCAGGAGAGATAGAGAGTCTGTAGAAATCAAAAATCCCCTTTCTTCTGGTAGCAGCATCTGAACAACGAGAATTACTTCATGAAATAAACTGAGGAAACAGAGACCTTCTGGTAGGAAAACAAGTCTTGGAGACGCAAACATAGACTATTAATAGTCCAAAAGGGAAGGGGTAGTTATGAGGAGTTGGATCCCACCTTTATCTCATGTCTTATCTTTAAAAGATTTGTGGTTCCAACACAACAGTTCTATTCTCCTATCTGAAATATTGCTCGTTGCAATTGTGGTGAAGGGAGAAGTGACTGACATTCCTCACCTAGCCACGTACTAAGCACTTTTGCTATGCTCTCCAGGCTATACATAATGAAACCTACACATTTCAATGAGATTTAACTGTGATTTTTCCTTTCTAAACAAATCTGGCAAGTCCTTAGATGTTTTCTGTTAACTTGCTTTTTGTTTTATTTTGGGTTTTGCTTGTTCTTTACTGTTACCATCCAGGCCTAGGTTTCAGATGAACGTAATAGAAAAGCAAAATTATAAAATGCTCATCTTTCCAATGACATACTATAACAGAGAATCTGAGTAGGTCATTTCCAGGGGCAAAGCCAGATCTCATTAGCCAGAAGGAAAGGAGATCACAGGGCACTGGTGAAAAAAACTTTTTACTTGTTTCCTCATTTCCTCCTGGGAAAAGTCTGAATCTTTTAGGTTAAGCTGATGGTAGCTGAACTTGAGTATTGTTCTGTGGCAGTATTAGCAAGTAAAATTTTTGTTTGTTTGTTTTTGGGGTTTTTTTTTTTGTTTGTTTTTTTTGGGGTTTTTTTTTTTTTGTTTTTTTTTTTTTTGCTAAGGAGGTAAGGGTAAATAGGACACCCATTTGAATTAGCAGCTAAAGACAGTCTACATGTCTGTTCTCCTGCATGCCAATACACTTTGATATAGGCTACTGCCCTGCTACAATCCAAACAGGAAAAAAAGAGATTTTATCAACTGATAATTCACAGAAAATTAAAAAGAAGCCACAATGCCACCACTGACCAAACACATATTCTTGTAGTTGAGTATTCAAATAAAATTATTTCAGATCCTGTTCTAACAAGATCTGAAGCTCAGCCTTTAAGAAAACACAGTTCAAAGGGTTTAGCTGCCTTAGCAGCTGGCTGTAGGGTTTGACCTATAAAATGGAAAATTATTTGGACTACCTGAAGACTAACCACCAAAATCGGAAAGCAGTCAACACTTTTCCTTGTGATAACCACAGACACAACTACACAGACTGCAAACCATCCTAAGTCTGCAAAGCACCTTCATAAAACATGCTTGTTTGCCCTAAAGGAGTGACTCTTAAACGTTAGCTTCCATTTCTAGATCTGAATGGAAAAGGTTATGATAAACACAACATTTCAAAGATCTGTCTAAGACTTCAAGGGTAATCTGTTCCACAGACATCAAAGGGGTTCTTCAAAGACACAGCAGACTCCCTGTGCAGAGCAGCTTGCAGGCTTTGTGCTTCAGGTCTTGAACACCAAGTTAAATGGAAGCCGAGATTACAGGTACTGCCGAATTAAATCACTTTTATATATACATGACTAATTTTAGTTCTGAAGTTCATAATTCTTCAGAAATTTAGCACTTATTGTCATTTTGGTATTCAGGACGTAGCTAATGCCAGCATCTTCCCCAACTGTTTGGTCATAGGAATGTGCACATGTATTCAAGAAAAAAACTAGTTCTCCTCCTTCCTTCCTTCCTGACCTTTTTTGTTTTTAAATAGAAGAAAACTGCCAGGAGGTATCAAGATTTGCTCTAAGCATCTCTGCAGCTGACATTTTTTGGCTTACTTTAAGCTGGATTGCATTCTGAACTCTAGGTTACAAAACCAAAAATCGTACTAGAATAACAAATCGGTAAGCACTATTATAGATTAGCAATTTACAGTACCTCTAAATTTAGATCACCTCTCTTTGCCCCTGTCTGAAGCTGCTCAGAGAGGACTCATTTGTTTTCTCATCCTTCTCCTTGTGTCCTGCTCGTCTCCTTGTTTTCTTAACTCCCACCAGTTATTGTGTCAACAGCACACTCCCTGAAAAGCAACACATTTCACACTCCACCTGCAATACTAAAAAGTGGATTTAGAATGCTACAGTTTCATCTCCAATATGATGCAAAATTTAAGCTTGAATTAAACAACTACAGACTTTGCCCTCTGGTCAAACTTCTTGCAATATTGGTATTTCCACAAAAGGTTATGTTTTGAACTTCTGAGATTTTTTTCCCATGAAATTCCCTTTTGTGAAAGAATTCCAGACCATCTAACTTTCAGTGCTTTACATACTGATCTGAGCATATATTCCATATAAATACATGATAAATGATGCACAGAACTATCCTGTGAAGAATACCAGGAAGGCACATTGCATCCAGTGACCATTTCTGGATCTGCTGCTGCCTGGCCTTCAGCAGGGACACAGAGGAGAGAGTCCACCACACAGGTCACGCACAGCATACTGTCAAGCCATCAGCAACCAGAAGAACACGTTACAGTGAAAGGGATGCTGACACTTCTCTTGTCAAGGTAGGAGGTAGTAGGTGTGAAATAACATTTTCTCCTCCAGGGCTTGCCTGGAATTTTGTGATTACCATGTTAAAAAACTGGGAAAAAGTCATAATAATTTTAGTTTCTAAATATGAAATGCACTAAGGCAGTGCCTTTGTTTTCATTACTTGTCAGTCTAAAAATCTGACTGCAGAGTTTGTGAGACTCGTTGAATAATTGAAACTTGTTTTATAATAACGATACTCTTGTGAGACTTTTTTTCCAATAGTCATAAATATCATGGCATATATTTTTATGGTAAATGGCAAAAAATTATCACTACTACTACTACTACAATCAAGAATTGCCGATTATACATGACAGACTTATAAGCCCATTGTTACTTTCCAAGTCATGGCCAAAGACATTAAAAGAATTAGCAATAAAAGGCTTTGGGGATACACCAGTGCCGTGTCAAGTGATCCATTAGTTGCGTTCCTACAAGCCACAGCCTGATGAATTCATTAAGTTAAGTTACAAATAGCATGTTTATTCAATTGGGAATAAACTGAAGAACTCCTTTCACTGTGTAATATAAATTATTACTTTTTTACAGACACATACACTTTCTACATACTCATGCCTTGATTTTTATCAAAATAAAGTGGGGAAAATTTCATCAAAGTCACTAGGTTGATACACGAATAAATGTAGCGTGAGGAAAATAATTAAGCCCATTCTCTTAACACAAGAGAACAAGAAGTTTGCTCATTTTACTTAGCACATATTTGGTGCAAATAAACCCAATATGTGACCAAATTCAGGAACCTGTAACAAAGCCCATGTTACTACTCCAGTTTACTGTGATAGACAAGTGACTCCCCTCTGCATGGGTACTGCACACTATTATCCAAGGTTCTTTCCAACAGTTAAAATAAGACATCAAATTGATTTTTCTACCAAAACAAAGCTAGATAAAGCCAAATATCTAGACCTAACCAAGATTCCCTTCTGGAATTGCAGCAGACAAAACAGTATTTGTTTTCATGTCAGGGGAGCTGGGAAACACATGGTAATAAACACAGGTGACCTTAATTATGAAGTTCTTGGCGCCTTCTGGAAGAAAGAGGGTTCTGCATGGCTATTCCTTACCCAACTGACTGTTCCTCCTGTTCCATCTCAGCCATATTGCCATCTTGCTATACGTGCACCCAGCCATTTTTTTCAGTCCCTCTGAGAACACTTGCCAGCGAGAACATTGACCTACAGGAAATGCTATTTGGATAATCCCTGTATATTTCTCATGTCATGAGAAATCACCATTTTCACCCGTGACACATCTCTTTCATCTCTACTCCCATCTCAAATCTCAATTTTTCTTCAAGCACATGGAAATTATAAAGGGTGAAAAAATCAGAAGGCAGTAAGAGATAACATCAGATAAGACAGACTCTGAGTACCAACAGATTTTCAGCAATTTAATAGTTTTGCTGTTATTATCACCCTCTCCGTGGCAAGAATCAAAAAGGATTATCTGGCCATAATTAGGGAATGATTCCAAAGTGTTTGCTTTTTGCAATCAGATCCTGTTGTTCTCTCTGTTCCTTTCAAAGGTCAATGAGGATTACTGAGAAAAAAAATAAATCAATCTATTATACAGAAACTAGTGGGAAAAATCATTATTAGGGAATGGTAGCCAGTTATGAGATCTTGTATTGGCATAACTATGAATGTTGTTACAACACAACATGAAGCTAACCATAACATTCACTAAGGCTAATATATTTTTCTTTTCTTTTACTCAGTATTGTTTGATGTACCTCATGAATGGTCAGCATAAATTCCTACATGGAAATTATTTGAAAAACAGTGTTTCTCTCTTAAACTTGACATTAAATTAACATTACTACATTTCATTTTTTGAACAAACTAAACAGAAACACTAAAATCTCACTCTAAATTTATGTTGACATGGTTATTGATTCAGAGTTACTATGACAAAAAATGAAGACGGAAAGAAATTTTAGTTAGATCACCTTGCTGAGAAATTATTTCAATGAAAACCACAGTTGGTATGTAAAGAATGTATATTGTCATAGCAATCAGAAGGATTTTTATTTAACAGTATTATGAATACAAATAAATAAATTGCTAGGTTAATTTAAAGCAATCTAACTAACTTACCATTTGAATTAATAAAACCTCTGAATTTTACCAGAAACAGCATCGCCGCAAGACATAATAAAGTACTTTTATAGTATCTAAATATTTATATGGCTTCCGAGAGTGGCCTTATGTCTAAGTTATTCAAATATGGTCCTAGAGGATGCAAACATCTGGTTCTGATTTAGGCTGTGGGAACTTTGAAGTTCTTAGTTTTCTTCAGATTTCAATTCTGCAAAGAGTAGCCAGTGTACAAGCAAATCACTGCAATGGCTCCATAACTTAATTTATCATTAATACGATAAGGGGTGACAACTGACATTCTGTAAGTAATTGCATCTGCAGTGAAGTCCAAAAAACATATAAGCTACAACTGAAATAATGAACAATCACAATAATTTATGATGGAATATGATTAGTATGATGAATCATAGTAATTTATGATTAAATTCATAACTCTTCAGAATTGACATGAAAGCTTGAAGTGTGAGATGAAAGCACAACATCAACTACATTTTTAGCTATTCAAACTAGGAGCTCCTAATCCTTGAAATTCTGCATAACATACCCAACCACAATTTGTGGACACAGGTACAGAACCCTAATTAATTTTGCATCTTAGCCCCTATCTTGTTTAGGGTTTGGCCTGATTCAGTTTGCTTTGGTTTGGGTTTTTTAAGAGACAAGCAAGGAAGCTAATAATCTAACCTGTGTTATCCACTGCATGTGAATGTTTCTCACTGAAAATTCATGATATCTGCAGTATGGAGGCTACTAATGCTAATAAGACATCTCTGTTAATGTTAGCCCACTACCATACAGCCTAAAAGACAGGTTGGAATAGAAACATCATATCCTTTTGTTCTCAGCACACTTACTCAATACAGACTTCTAGACAAAGACAATATCATACAATTATATTGTATTTTCCTACACATATGAACCTAGCATTAAAAGCATTTGCATGCTTAATATAAATTTAACACCAGTTTTTTGATGGATTTGTCTTAAATGTCCCTTTAAGCTAACCTCTTACAGCTGCCTTTTTACAGAACAACTGGAGTGGGGTATTGTTGGATGAAAAAAACTCTGGCTATGGACTGTTCTCCCACATAGCATCACCAAGCAGATATGACGCAAATTTTAATTGTTCTAGTGCTCTCTTTAAATACCTCCATACAAGTAACAAATGAGGTGAACCTCTGAAGTCTGGTAGCTTGCTTTATGAAATCATGTGATAAACTTATATGTGAATTTTGAGAACAAAAATGATCATGAATTGAATCAAGAAGCTAAAGAAAAACATGGGTGTGTTAAAAGAACTCTACTTTTCAAAATGAGAAGAGCATCTCACAATTTAAGCTTGATTCATGATTTGAATGAATTTATGGTTTTAAAAAAAATATGGTAAACAATACTACTCTATTTTAATTTCAGTTTGTACTGGAAACACTGGGGATACACACTGAACTATGTTTGGACTGATTTTTTTTTTGGTGTTAATTAAACATACAGTGACAATTGTGATGCACCAAAGGGGCAGAAAAAGCCCCAACCCAAACACTTAAAATTAAAGGTATTAATTTTTTGCAGAGGCAAAAAGCCTTCTGAAATTTACTCGTTGTATTTAAGATGCAACAAGTCAAACAATCAACTTCCCAAACAATATAATTTATCTAACAGCTCATCCATCCCCATTAAGTAACAGCTTTAGGGAACAGTATGGAAAATAAATCATAGTAACAAGCAAGCACTGAGCACTCACAACAGGGAAACCTTCCTGGGTGCCTGCTTCTTAATAATTACTTTACAACAAGCCAGCAATTAATTTTTTTTTACAATAAGAATTTTTAAAATTTAAAAGAAGCTGCATTAAGGAGGAAAGAGGACAGTGACCTGTATCTTCAGAAAACACTGCTTTCTCTCTTCAGATCAAAAAACCCTAAATAATTAACATTGCAGTCAATGATTAGGAAAAACTGGGCTGGCAAATGAAAAAAAAAAAAAACACCCTAGGAAAGACTGATCTAAAATTAAATAATTAACAGTCATCTGTCTTGTAATACTTATATCACTGGTTCCTTTTCCTAACTCACAGGCTTTAGTAGGCAGCCAGAGTCTTTGACAAATCCCTCATTTCACCCAGGCAGGCACATTGATGAGCTACTTGGGTCAGCACTTCTCAGTTTGAACCAGAGATTTCAAAAGTGCCCAAACCAAAATGGGGTGGAAAAACTGGAAGAATGTTTAAGTTGATCAGATCCTGACTTTTAAGTGTCATATTGAAGGCTCCTTAAAGTGCCCTTGCACTGTAAAGCTACAAAGGACATCTTGGCACTGATTACATGATGTTATCAACTATCCAGCAAATGCTACAGAATTTCTGAGGAAAGAATATTAAGTAAACTCTTTTATATGGATATATTTAGTAATATGGAGAACATAATTTGGAAATGCATTTTTTTCCTCCTCTCTATTTCCTCACTTGCAGTGACACCTTTCTCTCTACTTTTCTTGGAATGCTATGGTTGATGAAGTGGTTGATGTCTGGTATTAAATCACATCAGGCAGACTAACTTTCTATGAAACAGAACTTGACTTTCAGGAAAAAAAAAAAAAAAGGAAGAAAAAAATGAAAAGGACTGACTTTACAGAAAACAAAAGAAGAAGCCTTCATTCAATCACCATGTTTTACATGTTACATTACATAATTAATGCACAGACTTCTACCAATTACAAATGCTATTTCTCAATCGAAAAGACATGTCTAGCTTTTAACAAAACATACAAGCAAGGTGTACAGCCATACAGACGACTGAGCCACCATTAACAGCATGCCAAAGAGTAGGAGGAAAATCATTTCATGTGACCTGCATTCTCTGCAGCAACAAAATTCCCATATCTGAAGGGAAAAAACAAAATATATTTCCCAACATACATGTTATTTATGCAAACACAGTCAATCAGTAAGAAAGCAGATAAAGCAAGGAAAAAACATGCCCATGTAATCACACACACATGTACAGAAATAGATAAAAAGGACATCTCCACAAGCCCCAAGGGTTAATCTGATATGTTTTCCCTGGGTGTTCAGGTGCAAGCCAAAAATTCTTCCAATGAACAAAATGTCTTCTTCACAAAAAAATAACATGTTGTAACAGGTCATAGAAAGATTTATGTTATTCAGAAGTTGTCATACAACAACTCGGTATTAATGTGAGCCTCAACCCTACAACCTGTCTCCTCAAAGGCATATTATAAGTCTCATTAAAGTTAATGAGGTTTTGACAAGGTTTCAAAATTAGAGACTGCATTTTAGGATTGTGCACTAGACATTTAAATTGTACTGATCCTATCCATTCTAATTTTTGTCATCTTGCTTTGAGGTTTGCATCTTCTCCATCAAAAACCATTTCCCTATGATGAATTTCAAGAACTACCATCTTTAATTCTCATAAATATGAGTACTGAATATTTTATGCTATGGTACAGCATTTATTTTGAAATGTCTGCTGTAAATACTGCTTCTTGGGCTATTTTTGCAAAGGGAATACTTTCACAGACTGTCTGGAATGCACACTGAGCACGCAAGTACACTGGAGGAAATAGCTTCTGAAAAACTTACCATACCAATATGTAAATTACTATTAATTCTTTATTGAAGTGTTTTCTTTTAAAAGAAACAGACAATCCAACGAAAGAAAGAAAGAGAAAGAAAGGAAGGAAGGGAAGGAAGGAAGGGAAGGAAGGGAAGGAAGGGAAGGAAGGGAGGAAGGGAGGAAGGGAAGGAAGGGAGGAAGGGAGGAAGGGAGGAAGGGAGGAAGGGAGGGAGGGAAAAGAGAGAAAGAAAAAGCCCAAGCAATACAGAAAAGAGATATATTGACATGTCAACCTGAATTTATCATTATTTTCCAGTATAACACAGTACTGAGCCATAGCATCAACAAGCTCAAGAGTCTTTCCTAAAAGGAAAACATTTTGGTTACTAATGCACAGCAGAATCCACACAGCTACATCTGTGTGCCAGTACTACTCCTTCAGGAAATGAAGAAATTTGCCTCGGCCAGAACATCAGAACTTTGCATGCTATAATGCAGGAGAATCCACAGATGTCACCCATTGATTTTTACTGTTTTTGTACAAGCACACACCATTTTAAAAAATGCATGAGAGAATTAAGTAGGTTTTCTATTTAGAAGTGTCTCATGACGGCTTTGACACCATCACTAAAGCACAGTGATGTTCAAAGAAACTCAGAACACAGTTGTTGAGAATTTATTGTTCTCAAATTCAGTGGAGAGGGGAGAACCACATTTACCTGTGTTACTCTGGAAACTTCCACACTTCTTTCAAGATGACATTAAATGTGTTTGTACAAACTGAAAACTTGATCCAGTGTTCTATGCACTATCAAACATAAGAGCTAAAAGACCGTTTTTAAAGACAAATAAATATATATCTGAATTTTCAGGATCTTGATAGATTTCCTGACCTCACCCTCCTCTCTAGACAGTTTATGAGGTAATTTTAATAGCATGACCACAGAAGTGATTACTCATCCAACAGACCTTAAAATGTGTAACATTTCTTGTAAGCTGTTTTCCAGGTCTTTTAACATGCAAAAAAGTGTTCCCTAAATGCTAGAATATCACTCTACTTCAAATTCTCCCAGCTTACCAGCCAGCTTACTATACTACATCCATTTAACAGTTGCTTTCTGGTGGAACTAAAAACCATTATCACATACTGTAATTAGGAAGAGATGTACGAAAGAGCTCCACCCGCAACAATGACTCAGTGAGCTACATCATTTTCCCGAAAGCAGCCTCGTGTTCAGGCAGAGTCACTTCATCATGATACTAAGGATTTAACATCCCAGCAATTTTGCTTAAAACTGTCTAAATACAGTATCATAAGGAAAGAAAAAAAAAAAAAAAAAAAAAAAAAGTAGGATCAGGAATTTGCCAAACAAGTAGCCGGTCTCAACCTCTCTCTTGGACAGCGTATATTCTGTGAGTATTCAGTGCCAGTCGTTATCAGCAAAACACTTTCAGAGTAAAAGAAGAGATACTGTAGAGAACAACGAAACGTATATTACAGGTTTTTACATTGTTGTCCTTGGTATCTGGCTGCAGATAAACCAGCACAGTACAGACAGGCAGGAGCCAGCTACGATAAAAAAAAAAAAAAACAACAGAAGAATATGGCAGTTCATCAAGTCCTACTTGGGATGTGTTGTTTCTGGATTTACTATCTGCTGCCAACAGCTGGAACAAGAACTTGCGTCCAGAACTGAGAGCAAGTCCGACAATTTGCACGAAAGCCACAGGCGGAACGAAATTGCTGCACATGTTGCCGAGTACAGCCCTCCCTCCTCCAGCACCCGGCGGTGACAGCCTCTCTCTTAAAAATGTCCGAAAAGCATAATTTACTCTGAGCACACAGGGATGTGAAGTTCTGTGAGCTTTTAAGGATTATTTAGTTATGAAGATAAAATGGTGAATTGCATCAAATCCTGGAATCATTACATACACAATGCAAGATTATATTGAATGTTCTCTTAATTCTGGTTTGGGGGTTGTTGTTTGGGTTTGGTTTTTTTTTTCTTCTTTGTTTGTTGGGGGTTTTTTTGTTGTTGGTTTTGGTTTTTTTTGTTGTTGTTGTTGTTGTTTTGTTTTGGGTTTTTTTTTGTGTTTGTTTTTGTTTTTTCCTGTAGTTATTGAGCAAGCATTTATTAAAGTAGCTGCCCCAAAATTATTTGTGTAACTCCTTTTGGGCTGTTGCACACATGCATACAAACACAGCGCAGATGTGAAATTAGGTCTGAGGTGCTTAATAAATATTGAAGACATAAGCTGTACGTGCTGTTTTGCACTACAGATTAATTGCCACTTTTGAGAGTGTTAAATATGCTTTCTAATTTCTAAGAAATGAGAAAGAAGTAAAAGGTTAAGTAACTAAAGATCTGAGTCCTAAATCTGAGATTGATATTGACCACCTAACACCACTGAAACAGAGAAAATGAAGAGCTATCCATTTTCAGAGAAATGCATTGAACTCTCTGATGCTAACCATGTTCTATAATGGCAAATGAAGCATTTATTGTTATTTTGTGGTTTTTAATTGGAACAAAGTGTGTTACCTATGAATAAACGAAGTCTGACAAATTCTTCTCTTTTGGTAAGTGACTAGATTCCACTGAAAACACAGCAGAAGAACAGTGAGCAAGATGCAAAGAGTCCACAGTCAATTACAACTCTATCCACCACAAAATCTTGGGCAACAATTTTGTAAGACTTCTACCAGATGAGTGGCAAACAAAGAGAACATTTAGTCTTAACAAGATACTAAACAGTTTTCTCATGTTTTTAATATGAAAAAGCATATTTTAAAAACATTCAAATTCAATATTCATTATAAGAAATGGTTGCATACAAATTAGTTTTAAAATCTATCTACCAGTAATTAGTAGATGATGCACAAATATTAGCACATAAAATGAACTTAGGTTACATTTCAAAATGTTAAATCGCTCTTAAAATAGGAAATCTGGTAAATTTATACTACCTCAAACATTTCAAATAGAGGTATAATAATTATGTACTCTAACCAAAGTGGAACTTTAAGTAGACTACATACTTGGAACCCGTGTCTGTCCATATATAAGTATGTTAAACATACGAAAATGGACTTCTCTATTTTTAGTTTTCCACAATTTCTAACTCACTGCTCCCTAGGAGCTTTCCAGACATGCATAAATCAGCTTAATTAGCAGATACTCAGCTGGATCATATTATGTGTCAACTTTTCAGCTTTAAAACCAGACAATTATTCTTAAAATGTACACACACCACCATTTTACCTAGGTGGAAAAAAACTGCACATTTCCTCCTCTACGTGTAAATGCAATTCCTTCTAAGCACTGTATAGCCTTTAATAAGTCTATGCATTATTCAGGGATAGATCAAGATTTAAATGACGTTAACAACTCTGTTTCAAGAAGGTCTGAGCCTCGGGATATCTTCCCTTCAGTTGCACGAGGAAAATAAGTCACTACACTTCATGGGACCAAACAACCTGCCCTGCCTCTTTCATGGCCAAAGTCAGCATGTAGGAAGACCAGATCAGGACTGGCTCCGCAGTACCAGTCATTGCCTGCCATCCTTTCACTTGCAAGGGCAAGTGTGAACAGGGAAAAAATTGGACAGGTCTGGAAGGCACTGAAGACGTCTTCAAATCACATCCTCCCTACTCCTTCTTATATACCTCTTTACAGAAGATCTGGGAGGTCTCTGGTGATAACTACTTTCTCTGGTCCATAAGAAAATACAACCAAGCTGATGTATACTTTTTAATAATTGTTGTCATCTTTCATCTTGAAAAGTTTCTAAAATTGGTTACTTCCTTTTAAGTTTCATATTGGTTCGCCCAGCTTTCAGGTTCGTAATTTTTTTTTCAAAATCTTCTACAGAAGAGTATGGGGGTGTGACTCCACAAGCAAACCTTCTCTTTTTTTTTTTTACTAACAGAAACACATAGAAGTGTACTAAAAAAAAAAAATAATTGTCCTAGTAAGAACAAAATTCCTAGATTCAAAATAAATGCATGAAGATTGTAAGTCTCTCCACAGATTCTCATTTGATAAAATTCTGACATGTCTGACATTCCTCATGAGAACAGATTAAGAGCTGCGTCGCTCCACATTTGCAACATTGCTTTGACTTTTCAGGGATATTTTTACCAGTCAAAATAAGCCTTCAGGCGCTGCTGTCTAACAAATCCCCCCAAAAATCCATCTATTTGAAGATCATATTGTGAGTGTAAGTTTCTACCTTCTAGTAACAACCACAGGGTGCAAGCGGATGACTCAGTGCACAAGAAACCCAAACCACGCCTTTAAGAACAGCATTGAGACTGCAGTACTTGCTAGAGGAAACATCTGTTGTAAAGACAATAAACAAACTGCACTTCTCTGCTGAATGGTTATTTTTATCAGTAAAGTCAATACAATATTTTTCAATGTTTCTTCAGTTTACACAACAGTCTTCAAATGACTGGTCAACACCAGAAGAAGGTTGATGGCATGCTTGCTATTTGACTTTGCTCTTTCACTCTGACGTGCAAAAACCCACACAAACATGAAGATATAAGCAGATATAAGCTCAAACTGCATGTAGCTAAAATTACTAATGCACTGGTGACATTAATTCAAAATTTAAATATGCCTTCAGTTCAACAGATGTGCAACATTCAAAGGCAGTCAAACAGCACCTATAATGGAGACCTCAGCCAGCAGACGGGAAACAAAGATGCAAAACTATTATGAATGCAGGCATATTTGCACATATAAGTCATTTTTACAAGCAATGTTCTAAACCCAGTTTCTCTGCCACTACCATTTCTTTAAAACTACATTAATACCAGATTCACCTTCACAGATTTTCTCCTAATCATCTTGTTCCAGTACATTTAAGGACATCTTTCAAAAACTACTTCTCCTGAAATGAAAGTCAGTTTTACAGTATTTCTGTCTCCAGGAGGAAAAGCAGCCGTCCAGGGAGCCATCCACATTCCCTCTGGGAGAGGAGAGTTTAAAGAGGAGAGGGTTAGTCTACATCACTCCCACTGAACAAAGGGCAGACATCCAATATTTGATGGTGAAATCATTTACTCTTCCTTGGTCTTACAGTCTGTGGGCTACTACTTGTACCAGCAATACCAGTCCCATGCAAAAAAAAACTTTCCAACAACAGAGAATCAGGATGGGGAGCAGGAAGGATGGGTAATCAACTAAAAGGCTGTAGAAATTGGGCAGCAGAAGGACAACCCAGACTGCAAGAGCTGTAAATTGGTGATCAACCCTTTAAACACAGCTACCAAAAGTGTGCAGGTCAGCCTAACTAGAACAACCGCTTTGCAGAGTACAGCCAGACAATTTCAGGCTTGATAACCAGCACTCAATTGGGTAGAATGCCTGAATTTTTTCTATTTTCATTCTAAAAATCTTCCTCAGTTGGCAGATCAGTAAGAGGCTCAAACGTTTTCAGAAGGTTGGCACAGAGCCAAACTGTGCTATTGGCGTCTTCTTTGAAACTTCAAACCTGCTGCCAGATAAGATAACTGCCTTAAGATCAAGATACTAAATCCACACAGGCAGAATGTTTTAGGTCTCCTACACAATTTTCCAGGAATAAAATTTAAAAAATGCTACTGTTGTGGATTAATTTCTATCATAATGAAAACCTAGTCAGAACAATATCAATAGTTGCTTTTGGTTTTGTAGGAACCAAGTCTATTGTAGGTAAAAATCTAAAGGAACCAGGTCTATTTTAGGCAAAAATTTCATTATATACATCACTAGGTTTTAGTTTACTATCCATGCTGATTCTGCCTTCTGATGGATCTAGTTTCCATCTTAAGAGCTGTCTAGCTAGAACTTTAAAAACTACTGCTCTGTATCAACAGCTGCTCACACTGAACCATGAATTTTCCACCAGACTGAGGCAAGATGGGAATAGGCAATGCTGAATGCTACTAAAATCCTACAGATTTGGGATATAAATTAGAAAGAAAGGTACAACTAGTCAAGGCTTAGACAATTCTGGGCTCAGGAGCTGATCTCTGTGGGTTTTGACCATTCCTGGTAACAAATATTTAATGTGGAGCATATAACCAGTCATTGCAATTTCCTTGTGTTTTAGCAACTGAAACTAAGACAGTGTTGAAAAAAATGAAACATTTCAAGCCATAAAAATAATCTCACTCTTTTCACTTAGCCTTATCTAAATACCTTTTGAATAATTAGCATATATTTTTATCACATCACTTTTCAGCATATGCATTTATTTGACTGTCTTCCAAAATAGGCTTGTCAAGACTCTTAAGTCTTGATTTTAAGATTCAGAAACCATTTCCAGAAACTTAGTGCCTGTATGTGGTGCACAAAACTGCATGCTTACAGTGGTAGCCACCCATGGAGAACTCTTTATTTGTCATAAGTATTTTTTTCCTCTGATGATCTTACTATGATAGCTTAATCGCCGATCTCTCTTTAAGAATACAAACTTCTTTTGAAACATCTGCTTTTATAAATGCATTATCTGAATAATCATATTGCTAGAAATCTTCTCTGCATTAAGTCATATCCCCAGTGCTGTGCCATGAAAAAATTCATTAAGGGTAGATTGAAAAAATCTCCAGTGAAAATTTCTGTGGCAGCTTCTCAAATCAGTGGCTGTTGAACCTCACAGTTGTTACAGTCTTAAGATGTGAAACAGAAACAGCCTTCACTTCAAATTCAGTAGCCCAAATTCAGTAGCATTGTCTGTCCCCATTCCCTCTTGCATGCTACATGTCTTTATCCCAAAAAATTCTGAAACTTCTACACAGTTGTCCACATTGAATGACTCCCAAACCTCCCATTTTGGAGAAGAAGTCTAAGAAAGTAAGTGTTTAAATCCATTCCTGCTTCTATGCCCAAGAAGGTTGCTTCCACCCTTTTTGCTATTCTTCCTGGAGGAGGTACTAGGTAGGATGGACAGAACTGCTGTTTACACAGATCAAAACAACAAAAAAAAAGGCACAGGGAGAAAGAAAATAAAGTATGAAATGGATGTGATGCTTGCAAGGCAACCTGATTTTTCAAAAAACCAACTAACTGTGGTCATTCTCGTGTTCATTCTGTTCCTGTCTGGGAACCTCCTGGCAAGAGACAAAATGATGAGAGGAAAAAAAGAGATTTCAGCAGTGCAGGGAAAAATGAATATTGAGTGCAGAGTAAGATCTCTCCATTCCCCTGACTGAATCCTTAAACATCTAATTCGAGAGAAATAGACACTAGTAAAATCCTTGGAGGGAGTAAAAATGCTTTCATAGCTTTTTTCTCAGATTACTTGCTCTGCCCTTGCCTGCTGGGTTTTTCAGAAAGGAGTACGTTCGTAAAGAAACACTTGTCCTCCGCCTTAGAGGTTATCACAAAATCTATACTGGAAACCTCGGCTCAAGCTTCTAGATATTTACTGTTATTTTCTATCTCCACTAAGCAAATGACGCTCCCTACATTTCACACCCTTTCTTTTGCAAGGAACATCTATGTTCAAGTTTTTCCTTGCAGAGAATCTGAAACTGATTGTTTTGGTGGTGCCCAAACATACAAGAAATTCTTTCAATCCTGAGACTTGCATCAAAGAGCAAATTCCTCGTGGCTGGCAACTTTATATCTCCATATGTTTCCTTTTAAAAGTGGCACAGTCTCAGAAGAAAGCCCTTTTGGATTTTCTTACAATTTTTTGATATTTTTTATGGAGGTCCCTATATCCCTTTGAAAACAGTAAGACAGAGGGGTACATCCTATATCTGAATGGCACTCCGAATTGCCACCTGACAATGAAATGGGATTTTGATTGGCACTTACTCATGAAGGATCCAGACTGTCCTGTGATCACTTGATCTAAATATCATCTTCCTTTTTCACAGCGTGTCACCTTCTTGAAATTTTCACCACATTTACACTGTAAGAGATCACTTATCATATCCAGTGCTTCTTCTACATCTCGCCATTTGTCCACAATTGCAAGTCCCTCATCATCAAGTAGCACATGAGTTTAATTGTAATAGGTATTCCCAGATATCTTCATGCATGGGCACTTTCACACATTTTAGATTAATTTATGGTCTATTGTCATAGAAGTTCATGTACAGAGAACTCCTCAGTATGATGAATCAAACAAAGCATTTCCCTGTTCCCTCTATTCTCACGTCTCTTAATGCTAAGATAAATATTTGTCCATCTTGAGTCTCTGAGAGAACCTTTTTCAAATATAAGAAGCAGAAGAAACACATTGTTATGCAAATACAGAGAATACATTTCGTTTACTACTTCATTTTGTTGATTACATAGTAACATGAAATTTGACAATGTAAAATAAAAATAAAATATGCAGTAAAATTAACCAGAAAAGGTTGGAAATAGCAGTCTCCAAGTAATTTTACAGGATACGCATTTTCATTGATGTTTCTAGAAGCTTTGCTTGCTGGAATCCACAATAAAACACAGAAGTCATCCTTCCCTGTAAAGAATCTGATTCTAGTCTTGCAGCACCCCATTTACCAGTTTGGCTCTTCCCCTGTCCCTCCCATTCTTCTCACCATTAGATGGGAAAAATGGTTTATTTTTTCTCTATTGAAAAAAAAGGAGTTTATTTCCTTCTTATACAACCTGAATTGAAGAGATAAATGTATATAGTTAGATGAAAGAAAGCATATTGCAAGAAATAAATTCTTAGGCCTGAATTTAGACACTAAAGCTACTTACTATGAGCAGAAATATTTGTATCAAATATGTGGATTTCCAAAATCGGCTTCTAAAGCCTCATCACAGTCAAATGTGAAGAAAGATGAGCAGATTTTAATACCTTTAATACCTTTTTATACTCCCTGCTAATTCACCATCAAATAATCAAAATGTGTATTACCTGTTTTCAAGAAATGCTCCAGTGCGCTAGTTAGGTAATTAAGGGGATCACAGCCTCTACAAAGTCAAAAGTATTTAGTAACTCTCTCAGCTGGGTAAATGGAAAGATAAATTAAAAATCTTTATGTATTCATATGGATAAAGCAAGAAAAACCACCTTCCATATACAAGATTTGGATAGAGCTCTGCCATTTGCATTAAGGTGTGATTTTTTGTAGTTGTTTGATATTTTGAACTGACTGAAAAGGTAGGAGTTTACATACTCAATTTCTGATGTTGTTTGGGTCTATGTGCTGGAACATTCTGAATTTGGAAGCTGCTGGGTAATACCTAAAAAAGTCTTGATTGACGAGGCAGACAATTCTCACCTAAAGTGTGGGATTCTTAACAGACGTGTCTCAGGGGAACACAAGGAAACATACTAGAAAAGGAGGAAGAGGCAGCAATTGAAATAAAACCACTGTCTTTAAAACCTGTGGATAACGTTCATCACCACATTAGTCCAAAGCCTGATTCCAGCAGTCTGTGGGAACACTTTGAAAAACTACAGATTTCTGCCAAGTACTGATAATTAATATTTAAAAGGAAGCGGGTCCAGATTTTAAGTAGAAATAGTCACAAATATATGGAAGGAAGAATCATAGAATCCTAGAATTGTCTAGGTTGGGAGGGACCTCTAAGATCATATGGTCCAGCCATCATCCTAATTCTGATTTAAAAAAACCAAAAAACCATCATTTTGATGTGATCATTTTTAATCATTCTG
>VZRU01002967.1:569900-583280 GCA_013398155.1 Pedionomus torquatus
CAGTGTGCACTGGCAGCCCAGAAAACCAACTGCATCCTGGCCTGCATGAAAAGAAACATGGCCAGCAGGTAGCGGGAGGTGATTCTACCCCTGTACTCTGCTCTCATGGGACGCCACCTGTAGTACTGTGTCTAGCTTTGGGGTCCTCAGCACAGGAAGGATATACAGCAGTTGGAGTGAGTCCAGAAGAAGGCAACAAAAAAGATGAAGGGCTGGAGCACCTCTCTGCTGAAGAAAGACAGGCTGAGAAATTTGGGATTGCTCAGCCTGGTGAAAGGAAGGCTCCAGGGATACCTTATGGTGGACTTCCAGTACTTGAAAGGTGCCTACAGGAGAGTTGGGGAGGGACTCTTCATCAGGGAATGTAATGGTATTGGGAAGAAATTCTTGATATATGACTATGAGGGTGATGAGACATTGGAACAGGTTGCCCAAACAAGTTCTGGGTAGATAAGGGCTCTATCACTGGAGGTGTTTAAGGCCAGGTAAGATGGGGCTTTGAGTAACCTGGTTCAGTGAAATGTGTCCCTTCACATAAAAGGGAGGTTGAAACCAGATGGCCTTTAAAGTCCCTTCCAATTCAAACCATTCTATGCTTCCATGATTTAGTGTAAGTTCTCATCTTTTCTTTGCTTTCTACCTTTCAGGCAGAGCAATGGCTTTATCCTTTTGTAAGAAAATACATACTATACATATGCGTTTCCTTCTGGAGACAGTAATGGAAGTTTGGAAATTCATTTGCTTCAAGAATTTCCTCTATTATATTACTCAGTAGCTTTAATTGCAAATTTTAAGCTGACTCACTATATACATCTAATTATTTTGAAACAAAAAACAATGCACACAATTCTAGTGCAGAAAATTACTATTTCTGTTTAATGGAAGCTGGTAATCAGCATGATTTACTTTCTGCCTCCTAAAAATTTCAGTAGTTTTGAAGTTAATGAAACAAATTGGAAATGACTTAAAAATAACTGTGACATAGCTGAAATCAATGAAGTATATTTAAACCTCTGATTTTTAAGGGCAAACTTTTGAAACCTGTTGGTCTTGATAATCAAGAAACAACCCCTTCAGTTGGGCTAAACCCCAACTAAACTTGAAACTACCCACGTGTCTAGCAATTTGATGGTTTTACTTGGATTTACTAATTTTAGGAACCAGGAGAAGGGGGAAACACTATCAGAAACCCAAGAAGAAACAGGAGAAAGCTCCTTCTCTTAGATGTGTCAAAGGATACATTTCCCTTCTTCTTCATTGAAACAGATGGTTTCAATAATTTTAGTGAAATTCTTCTGAACACAATTATGATTTTTCTCCAACCAAGCCTACAGGTACACAACATCATTACCAAAGACGGGGAAACAAACAAACAACAAATAAACCTAGTCAAAACAAAACTAAAGTCCTAAAAAGGAGAAGTGGACTTTCACCTTGGCTTGAGAAGGATTCTACTTCTACATACATTTTCATAACCTCCACAGATGCCTCTTCCATGGCACTAATCCTTCCTTCTATTTAATCTCAAAGGCCATTCCAGTGACCACAGCACAAGTATCACCAGTAAAACAGGGCTGATGTATTCTGTTGTGGTCCTCGCTGTACATAATCATCATGTAGTCTGTATCTGGATTGTATTAATGAACTAAAAAATGACCTAGAAGAGATGTTGCTCCACCTTGCTCCATGAGAACATGGAGTTCTACCTTAAGGAGAGCCTTGAATGTCTAGGAGTCATCTATGATCATTGTGGAAGCCATATAAAATGCCTCTGATTGATGTCCCAGTCAGAGCGGTTGTCTCCAAGGGGGATCTTATAGTAGTCATCTGCTAACAAACTCCAAACCAAAACAGTGAGGTAATGAAGCAACACTTTGGTCACTTAAGCCAGCAGAACCTGGTTCTTACAGGTGAATTCAACTACCCAGACATTTGTTCAAAGACCAGTACAGCAGCCCATATGTCATAAGTCAAACTCCTGGAATGCAGAGAGGACTGCTTCCTCATAAGAATGTTAGATGTGCCAACAAAGAATGAGACACTACTGGATGTGCTACTGACAAACAAAAAAGCCTGCTTTGCAATATCTCAGTTGGCGATAGCCTTGGCTGCAGTGACCACAACGTTGTGGAGACTGAGATCCTGCTGAGAATGCTGAAGGTCAGTAGTAAGACAAAGGTTTTAGATGCTAAAAGAGACAGCTTCAGCTCCCTCAGAGCTCAGCTGGGAGAGATTCTGTGGGAAGCTTCCACAGTGGATAAAGGTGGTAGTTGTGAGTTTTTCAAGAATACTCTCCTGGAAGCACAAAAGAAGTTCATCCCTTTCAAAACTAAGTGAAGTAGGTGGAGCAAGAGACCCCCTTTGGCTTAACTGTGAACTTCTGAGTTTGCTGAAAACCAAAAGAGAAGGGTACCAGAGATGGAAAAGTGGAAAAATACTTGTTAAGAACCACAAGGGTATTGCCAGGATTTACAGAGATGCAGTTAGAAAAGCAAAAGTTCAGCTCATATTGAAACTGGCCAGAAATGTCAAAAACTACAAGAAAGGGCTCTTCGGGGACATAAACAACAAGCAGAGAGAAACAGATGCTCACAAATGGTAGTGTATAAATGGTTATGAGAAGTAAACATTAGCAAAACATTACTTTCCTGCATGTAGTAGTCATTTTTTTGTAGCAACCAAAACTGTGCAATTCATGCCCACAAAAGAAAACAAGGGAAAGGAGCAGCAGATGCTCGAAGGTGCTGTTCTCTGTCAAAAACCTGCGGGCAAACTCTCAGCTGGTGGAAGACAGAGCTGCTCCAAAACTGCCTGAGAACCAGGCTCTGGCTTTCAACCAGAAGCAAGAAGGGCTTTTTCTGAAAACAACAATTGCTGACAAAAGGCTATGGAGACAAAAGCTTAAATAACCTTAAGTTACTTTTACTTGTCTGGTTTAGTCTCTCTGGGTTTCTGCTATCACATTTCTACATAGATATTCTGTTACTTTACCTTTTCAGAAGGACAAAACAAAAGCATTAGCCTATGTGAGATCTCTCTTCCGTTCAAGGTTTACTCTGAGAGCAAATAATGTCCACCTAAAAACTATTTACAGCCTGAGATTTTAAAAATCTAGGGGGAAAATAATATTACTATGTTCCAGTCAGTCCTCCTCACGAATCTTCCTCAAAAAGCCAGGTAAAAAATTACAATATTCCATTATTGTGAAGTGTTAACTGATACACCTTTGTTAATACTATTTAAGCCTAAAATATTCTTAAAGTGGGAGCTAGAGAAAAATATGTAGCTCTTCATCTTCCTCTGGTAGCACACTGGTTCTGCAAACAGAGCACAAATGTAAGTCAGGGTCCCACATCAAATTAACTCGCAAGTCTGGATTCCCACTTGAGAATTCTGTCTCTGCACTTACAAAATTGACAGAGATCTGTTAGAGTTGGAAGGGACCTCAAAGATCATTGAGTTCCAACCCCCCTGCCATGGGCAGGGACACCTCCCACTAGACCAGGTTGCTCCAAGCCCCATCCAGCCTGGCCTTAAACACCTCCAGGGATGGAGCAAAAATGCTCCTATATGGTGTCAACTTCCAGCAAATACTTTACGTCCCAAAAGCACGTTTACGTGCTTTGTATTTTAGTAAGGATGGAAAAAAGAAGTTTTGCAAGTATGACAGTTAAAACCAAAGAAACAAACAAATGTTACTGATGGGGAACAGTGACCTCCATTTGGCTCAAGTTAGCAGATCGGGGCCTCAAACGATCAGGATTTGCTGCTTATCACAACTTATTCCAGAGACATGTTCTTCTCACGCAGCATAAATTGGACCTCGCTAATGTTGCCTAATATCAAATCACACTCCTTTCTCTCTTTCTCTCATGAAACATTCTATAGTACCCAATGAGTTCAGTGAATGATTACACATGGTCACCTAGAACATTCTTGGATATTGCCTAAGGTAAATAATTTTCTAAGTCAGTGTAATTAAATAATCCACCTTAAGACTGCTTTTTGAAGGCTGATGATACTGGTGTGATCTGCATGCAATAATTATACAGCCTTTCTATTCTGCGTAACATTATTTGCATCAACAGTGCTTAAAATTACTTTTTTTCTTTCACCTCACTTTTCCAAATGACTTACACTTTGAACTTCATGAACTAAACTTGAAGTGATCTCTCAGCTCACTGCATGACTTGTTCCAGGACTGCAGTCCCCTAATTATCTAGATTAGGTTGGAGTAATTACAAATCAAGGCATCTGGATTTCCTTTCCTTGGAAATCTTTGCAGAGAAAGAAATCACGGCAGCAAGGAGAGCAAAGAGGTCTCGGACCTCAGCACAGTACAGCGTAATGTTTGTACAGGCACTTGGGTCTGGGAGCCTGCAAGTTCCCCTCTCTCCCATTTTAGAGAGAAGACTCTCTCCTGCATACTTTTGAAGAAAAACATGCCTCGGAGCTTAAGACTGGAATGAATTTGGTTTCTTCTCCAAAACAGAATCATAGAATCATTAGAAGGGAACTTAAAGATGATTGAGTTCCAACCCCCCTGCCATGGGCAGGGACACCTCCCACCACACCAGGTTGCTCCAAGCCCCATCCAGCCTGGCCTTGAACCCCTCCAGGGATGGGGCAGCCACAGCTTCTCTGGGCAACCTGTTCCAGTGCCTCACCACCCTCACAGCAAAGAATTTCTTCCTAATATCCAATCTAAGTCTCCCTTCTTCTAGTTTAAAACCATTACCCCTTGTCCTATCACTACACTTCCTGACAAAGAGTCCCTCTCCTGCTCTCCTGTAGCTCCCTTCAGATACTGGAAAGCTGTTAGAAGGTCTCCCTGAAGCCTTGTCTTCTCCAGGCTGAACGGCCCCAGCTCCCTCAGCCTGTCCTCATAGGAGAGGTGCTCCAGCCTTCTGGTCATCTTCGTGGTCCTCTGCTGGACCCGTTACAACAGTTCCATGTCCTTTCTATGTTGACTCCAGAGCTGGACACAGTACTCCAGGTGGGGTCTCACAAAATCTTTGTAGTGGATCCATCATTTCTTGCTCAAACTTCCATTTCTCTCTTTGTCAGCTCGAGTAGTGTAGTTACAATGCCGATTTTTCTTCCAAATACTCCTAACTAGAATCAGCTGGATGTGTTCAACTAGCTGATTTAAAAACTTTGCTAGGGATTTCACCACTTAATTCATGTATTTGCACTCCACAGGCAGACAAAAGAGCTCTTCCTAATGCGTGCTGGAATTTCTGGACAAGAAAAATTTGAATAAAGAAGAACAAAGATTTGAGCCTTAATCTTCAACTCCTCTGAGAAACACACTAACAAGTCAACTGCTCCCTCAAAGTCCTCAGTGACCTTGATTTCCTGCCAGTATATGATGGATCCTGAATTACAATAGCTTATACGGAACAAAACTAAAATTGCAATACTGACCACCATTACTTTGCTGGCCATGCAAGGGGTGAGTGAGGAGCTACACTGGCTGATGTTCTGCCAATTTTTTCCTTAATTATACCCATAAGACACAGCCTTTTCTATCCACTGGCACAGCTAATCATCCCAGTACTCATCTGCTGGAGTTTGTATTAATTTGTCATCTTTCACTCATGCTTTCAGAGATGGAATGGTGACTTTCCAAATGCTATTACAGCATTACACAAGCCTTTTGTTTTAACTACATCATTACTGTCATTTCTTACCTCCATTTTCTTACTCTTTTCTATCACATCCAACACATGTCACTGCTCTATTTCTGAAGCTCTTTGAAAGGATATCTCTAAACGTATCATCTCTTACTCGGTAACAAGAAGTCCAGCTGAATCTTCCATGTATTTGAAAATTCATCGCCGAAGCACTCTGTTTCATTCTCTCCCACATCACTCTTTGGCTTTGGAAAGATATTTTTGAGAAGTTCAACAAAGCTGCCTTTCATCTTCTCTAAACCCATCCTTAAAACCCTTCTCATCACACCATATCGCTGACCTTTAGTCACACCAGGGGATCACAAGGTCTATAGCCACTTTGACCATCACAGTCTCATAATTCATTAGGCTCCATCTGTGTTCAAGCAGCATTTCCTCTCATCCTAAGGCTGTAAGGTCTGGAGATTGGTTTTTTTGGGGCATTGTCGGCTACATACAGTTCTGTGGTGCCAGCCAGTATGTCACTAGACACTGTGAGAACAGAATTAGGCAGATTTACTTAGCCACGGTCTTTAAAGATTTGCCATGAAAGCTTTTGCCGTGACACTGGTTCTGCTATTACTCTTACAAAAAGAAAGAGACATACTGCCTACCCCAAATATTACCCCGTAATATTTGCAAATCAATTCCATGCTCTAGGTCAGAAATTATAGAAGCAGCAACAGGATACTTGCACAACTGAACATCAAGCCAGCGGCTCACAGTCTCCTTATTCTTACAGCCAAATGCTCTAAAGTAGCAGGAATGGAAATCAGCAACAGTCCTGCTGCATCTAAGCATCCTGCACACATTATGCTTCCAGTGCCGTATCAGCACCACTGTTACTATTTCAGGACCCTAGTGAAAAAAGTTAAACTAGAAAGCATGCCCTTAATTTGGGGCGCTCACACTGCAGTATATTTGGCTGGAAGAGAACACTTGTGTAAGCATTAGAGGAAAGTAGAGAAAGCTGAACATTAACCCCGAAAATAATCCTCAGTTGATGACTTCTGTGACAAAGAGTGAAATGTTTGCATCTCAGAATACATTTTCCAGAATCCGCAGTATAGCAAGACTTTGCCTTTTTTATTCCAAATTATACTGAGCACTCTCAATTTGTAATGAAGGCAATCAAAGGCAATCAAAACTGCCCAGCTTATTTGACCGACGTGTCTTCATTTTTCAAGTAAAAGAAACATTTCATACCAAAGTAAGAGAAACATAGTTCATGATCAATGGTCAGTAATAAAGACTTATATACATTTTTATTTCTCCTTTTATGCAGATTGCCATATACTGATCAGCTGTGTTTACACACCACTTTTATTAATAAACTAGTGCAGGGTACATTCATTTTACTGGCTAATTTGCTTGAAACTAATTTCTTGAGGCAGAGCCCAGTGAACTGAAGTGACTGTAGTTTTTGTGAAAAATATAACAGCACTTCCCATTAGTTTTAAAGATCAGCTGCTTTATTATACAAAATATCTAATTTCTTACCTCATCCAAGAAACAGGGTGGTTTTATATTAGATAATTAATTATTAGAAAATGTCTGTTCTTCCCCCAGAGTGTAACCAAAATGAATCACCAATTCAGTTCATTTTAATTTCTTCCCTTAACGCTCATATCAGTTGTTAAACTCTTTGCATGATCACTGAATCTTAAATCTATAAATCTCATCATCTTAGCAGGAGGTTTTCATCTGAGTTCTCTGGTGCCAAATGCAGATTGTATTTTAAAATGCAAACTCATAATTTCATTCCAATATGCTTGAAAGCTGTGGTATTCTGTGACAATCTGGAAACTGGACATTTCTATTATTACCATCTCAAGGAGGAAATGTTCAAGAAGAAACTCTACATACTGCTACTCATTTTTTTCCATTTGTATTTCATAAACAAACATAAAAGGAAGTTAATAACAGAAGTAAATCTTTGTTTCTGGGTTCTTACTGCCAGCCCGTACAACTGCAAGACTATAAAGTGAAAACTGCAAAACAAAACAAAAAACCCCTGAACACTGGAAACTGCAGCTTGTTTAATGTTGCCTGGTCTACTTTATTAATGATAAGCAACAATTACAAAGTAAATGAGCAAACAAAACCAAAAAACACCAGATGTACCCTGTAGGTCTTAAGATTTTATTTTTGCTAGCATCTACATAGAATAAAATCCTATTCCTTACACGGAAAGGCAAAAAAAAAAAAATCCCTATTCTGCAGACAGCTAATTGAACAACACTTTTAATCTCACACAGCTACTCAAAATGGGGCTTAAAAGGGATACAAGACATAGCATCATTTTGGTTGGAAGAGACCTTTAAGATCATCAAGTCCAACCACTAACCTAGCACTGCCAAGTCCATCACTAAACCATATCCCTCAGAACGGCACCCAGATGTTTTTTAAATACCTCCAGGGACAGTAACTCAGCAATTTCTCTGGGCAGCCTGTTGCAATGTTTGACAAATCCCCTTTATGAAGAAATTTTTCCTAATATCCAACCTAAATTACCTCGGTGCAACTTGAGGGTCTGATTCTACTGCTTGTTACCTGGGAGAAAAGACCAACACCCCCCTTGTTACAACCTCCTTTCAGGTCGTTGCAGAGAGCAATAAGGCCTCCCCTCAGCCCACTTTTCTCCAATCTGAAAAAAATCCAGTTCCTTCAGCTGCTCCTCACAGGGCTCTAGACCCATCACCAGCTTACCAGACACCATTCCCCAGTCTTCAACCCCCCCCCACTCCCAGTGAGATACATATTTAGAAAGATGACTCACTCTTCTGCTGTGCTCTGCTGTGAGGGATCTGTCTCCATCTCCTCAAACCCCTTTTCTGCAGACAGCAGGGGCTGCTCTTGTGCCCCTGAAGCTGCCTCCTCGGTCCCACAGATCCCTTTATATGCAGGGCAGGGGCTCCACCAACATGGTGGTCTCCCTGACCTCACCTATTTATGCAGGTCTTTCCTGAAACTGAGGGCCCAAAATGAAACATCCATGCCCTCACAAGGACTCTCCCTGCCTAGGGCGGGACTTTGTCCGTTTTTACAATTCCTCTTGGCTCATTCCCCCAGCGTGGCCTCTCTCAGCATCAGACCTGCTCTTGAGGGCATCCAGTGGAAACTACGGATTGGTGACACCCGCATTCTTGATGGACGAAGACTCTAAGATGTCCTCTGGGCCACTGACAAAAGCACTAAACAAGAGATGTTCCAGTCAAACCCCAATGCTGCCTCATTTGTTGGCAAACTCCAGGCTGATATGACTCACCTACCACAGCCCTCTGAATCCCATTATCAGAACAGTCTTTTTATCCATCTTGCTGTCCTTCCATGCAAACCACCATAGATCAACTTGGACATGAGAACAGGAACTGTCAAGTTTAAGCTCTAGCTCTAGCCTAGGTGCATGACACCTCTCCTCATCCACAAACCTGTCATTTGTTCTTAGAAGGCCATCATGTGGGTCAGCTGTGATTTACCCCTGGTAAATGAATGCTGACAGCTCCCTATCACCTTCTCCTCCATATCCCCAGAAATAGGTTCCACAATTTTCCCAGGTGCTGAAGCAAGATTGACCAGAGCAGTTTCCTAGATCATCCTTACTCTCTTTTTGGAACATGGATGCAACATTTGCTTTTCCTTAGTCACTTGAGACCTCCCCAGATCTCCATGACCTCCCAGAGGTTATAGATGTCTTGTCCTGCAAGCACCCTCAAGTGTAGTCTGTCCTGGCCTATTGGCTGCTTCCAGTCACCCCAGCTTGATGCTCAACTCTATCTCCAAGAACAGATGTCTTGCAGAACTGGCTGTGGAAGGCTGTGGCAATGGTAGCGTGTAGCTCCTCTGCCTTCTGTGCCTGCTGTCACACCAGATCACCCAGACCACCTAGGAACAACCCTGCATTCCCTTTGGCAGGCCACCCCACCAGTATCACTGTCCACAGTCTTTCTGTAGCATCCCAAACCTAAGCAACCAAGCCAAGGTGCCAGGTCAGCAGGTGGGTGTCTGCTCCCTGCAGAGCAATCTCCATTAGCTAACACCCTGCCTTTTTTCCTTTGCTTGGTCACTTCGTTGGTACCTGTAATCACAGGATCCGAGGTGAAGAAGAGATATGACGCCAGAGGAGACAAACTTCCAGCTTTCCCCATATGGATGTTTCTATCCACAGCTCATTTTGAGGTGGTCATCTAGATTTCCCCCCTCCTTCACAGTGCAGGACCGGAGCTGTTGGCTTTGTCTGGTCTTTGCAAGACCCTGTCAATCTCTTGCTTGTCCTCTCTGATGGCACACAGCACATCTTGGCAGGCAAAGCCGTTGTTGTCCTGACCCTGGGCATCTCTGCAGCTTGAGGCTGCGGCAGCAGCATCCTCCCTTAGTACCTTTCATCTGGGTAAACATTACTGATCTACTAGGGCAGTCTCATTTGGCACATAAACACAAATGATACATGTTCTTCCAAGAGTAAACAGCCACCCACAACACCTACGTTGGAAAGATGGTGGTGTTCATTCCAGGTACAGACAGTGTTACTCAACTGGCTTATTGCAACAAAAGGACAATTTCACCACTTAGTATTTTAAAAGTTGATAGGTATTTTATATAATTGCTGGCAAGCAACCCAGATTAAAGGCCCCAGATCGGATCATAAAGGGACTTGCAGTCATTAAGGGCCAAGCACACCTAGTGCAGTGCTGGCAGTTTTTGCCTCAGAGACAGAAGTCCAAGCCTGAAAATGTAATATAACAATCCAAAACTTCAGAGAGGTTTTAGCTTGTTATCTAATGAGCTGTACTGCAGCTCTTTCCCAAAGGTTCTGTGAAACCTTAAAACCCTAAACTATGTTTACAATAATGAAAAAAAAAAACCACATCTGATTTGAAGATTTAATTACTTGGTTGGGACATGAAGTGACAGCTTGCAATACAGATAATAGTTTTGGCAATGCTGCAGGCATTAATCTAGAGGAAGCTCTGGTGTAAACTTATTCTGCTGTATTCACAAGAGGTGTCTTTGCATTATTGAAACCAAGAGAAGCCGCAAAAATCCATATTCCTGAAACAATTAAATGCGAAGCGCAGCCTACTTTCAGCATCAATTTTGAATTAACACCTACCAGGGCCCTTGGTCTTTGAAACACCAACTGAAATATCACGAATCTTGGAGTTCAAATCAGTTCAACATTACAAATGGAAAAAAAGAGAAGAAAAGGGGGTAAAATGATAGTCCAGAGAAAATAAATGGGTTAAGGTGTTAAGGTACAATATAAACCCTAAACATGAAAAACACTCTTCAAATAACATTGTGTTTGACACAGTGAAGCCTTTTCTCTGTTTTTCCTGCCCTGAGTGTACTGTGGTTGCAGTTTACTCTAGTTCTTGGCCATTACAGTTTGTAACACTGATAATTTTCAGAGCTATTAGAAAGCTTTCAATTTATCAGGGGAGGTCCAGGAAAAGATAACAACTCCGCATAAAACCTTTGTGCAAAGGAAGAAAGCTAGACCTCATAAAAACCTCAAGTTTGAAGAGACAGAAAATACAGGTAGCCAGAAGTGAATTACACCTCTCCCCACAACCACCAAAACAAAAAACAAAAAACCCTCCAAACCCATAGAAACAAACAAAAAGAACCTAACAGGAAAAAAAAAACAACAACAAAAAAAAACAACAACAACAAAAAAAAATCAAAACCCCAAAACTAACCTCTTCTTTACTCTTCCAGTCAACACTAGATATAGTCCAAAAATTCAAGGAGGTAGATAATCGTAAACAAACTAGGTCACTACATAGATACCAAGGATAAATATAGTCATTTATAATAAAAGGAAAAGCTCCCAGAAAATTTTTGGAGTCCCTGAGGTAGCTGTACTGAATGCAGAAGCCTGCTTTTTCTACAAACAACCCCAGCACCCTGTACTTTTTAGTGAATACTGAGAACAAAAATGCAATATAAAGATCTGTCCTATCTTGTCACTTACAGATATGTTAGAAAAAGCCAAAAAGCCACTGCAAAAATTGCACAGTAGTACAGTAAAGCCTCATCATCCCCAGATAATACATCCCTCTTACAATTCATGGCACTGCTGTTTATAACCAGACTACCCGTCAGCTCTCACAGGATCATGTGGTGACACTTCTATGCTGCTCCAAGAACAACACTGGCAATATACCACAAACTTCATACAGATAGAATTTCTTCTGAATCCTCGTTTCCACCAGGAAAATAAGGGATCTACTATGCTTTAAAGAAGGTCAAGGCTAAACAATTCCCCTTTCCACTCAGACAGCAATAGGAAGTACATGGCATTGGACTGACCCAACTCCTTGCTTGGTACCTGGTAATGTGAATCTGTGGACTTCAGGCTGCTCCCCAAAGCCCAAACTCTGAGAAAAGCCTATGTGGCTGAAGAGCTGAGGCAATACAGATTAATTCCACTGCTCAGGGAGGATATGATCCAAAAGAAGTAAGTATTTTAATTTTAAACTACACCAACTTAGAAGAAGCACCTTCCATAAAGCCAATTTCAGCAGATATACACTACAGCTTGTAATCTACTAGAACAGTAATTTTATGTCTTTTATGCTGTTCTCTTTCAAAGAACAGATGTAATATGCCTAAAATCTTCAGTAATTTTACTGCTGTATCTTAACAGGAAAATGGAACAGAACAAAACTATACCCTTTCTGAAGCTGCTTTTTCTACAGAAATCTGTTCCAAGATCCTGTATTAAAGGCTTTTAAAAATTGTTCCAACTGTTACAAAATACATATACCATGCTGTAAACAGACTGGGCATTTGCAATTGGAATTTTAAAAGCTTCTTACACCTCATTTTGAGAACGGAAAAGAAATGAGAATCTGTTGCACATACAGTAATAAAGTGAGAACACTGAATGACATTAACCGAGAGTTCTCCTGAAACAGCAGTTCCAGATGATTACCTGTTTGTGAGATCCCTGTAACTCTCTGGGCAAATATTGCCAGTACGTTAACACTTCTCACGCACACAATGAAATGTATATGCAGGCAGCTGCAATGCTTGCAAGGCAGGAGCTTGCACTGCACGAGACCCAACATCACAGCCTTTAGCTGACATAAGTCATCAAACCTCATTATGTCTCTTAAAGGTAGAAGTTTTTCTATGTGATGTGTTGACCTTTGTTTTCAGACTTCAGGGATGCTCTTTATATCATTTGGAAGTTACATACACTTCAAGAAGAAAGGGGAAAAAGAAACACCATAGCAAGGAAAGCTTGATGTGACACAAGAGACAAAAGATTGCTCTGAAAGATGCCAGCACAAGGCATTATGATTATCTGGCAGACTAGAACATTTATAAGGTCAAAGAGTAGCTTACTGGATGTCCAAAAATATAAAAGAAATACTGTATTTCTTCTTACAGTTCTTCAGCTCTGAAAACGTTGCTGCTCTAGAGGAAAAATCCAGTTGAAAAAAACTGATTATAAATAAATTGGATTGATCTTTATTCCAGTGAAGCTGTGGTAATTCGGGGATATTCATTCTTTCCTTCTCTGCCTTAAAAGGAAATTTTTAGCTGGGATTTAAAATTCTGTGCAGATTTTTCTACAAGTACAATGCCATAACCACAATTAATTTCAGGGAAAGAAACCAATACTGTTTTATTTATTGCTTTCTACAGGAAAGAAAAAAAAAAAAAAAAAAGAAAACCACCAAACCAACAAAAT
>VZRU01002967.1:629722-640812 GCA_013398155.1 Pedionomus torquatus
TGGACCCGCTCCAGCACCTCAATGTCTTTCTTGTGGTAGGGGGCCCAAAACTGGACACAGGACTTGAGGTGGGGTCTCACCAGTGCCGAGTACAGGGAGACGATCACCTCTCGGGTCCTACCCACCACACTGTTCTTGTTATAGGCCAGGATGCTGTTGGCCTTCTTGGCCACCTTGGCACACTGCTGGCTCCTGTTCAGCTGACAGTTGACCAACACCTCTAAGTCCTTTCCTACCAGGCAGCTCTCCAGCCATTCTTCCCCAAGCCTGTAGCGCTGCCTGGGGTTGTTGTGGCCCAAGCATTGATCTGTGGAAGGCAACATACTACTCTCTCATATCCTCACAAATATTGAATTGTAAGCTAGAAAGTGTAGAGCTGTACCTATTTATAACAACTGAGATCTTTCAGCTCTAGAAATTAGTAAAACATTAAGATTAATCATTATTGAGAACATCTCCAAGGATATTTTTACTTAAGATTCAAAAACGAATGATGGAATATACACAGTACAAATTTCTCTAAATTACTTTCTACTGAGACTGACATGAATGAATTATTTAATAAGTTATTGTTTTTTTGATGTTCTAAAACATGTGAAACCTAGATTACTTATAGTATATCCTTTGTTGGCAAGTTCACTTTCCAATAGATGGGGTTCTCTACTTTCATTTTTATTTGACCATTTAAAAATAATTACTTGGTTCTGTGACATTTTAAGCTACATTTTCCAAAATGAAGGACTATGAACAACAAACAAACAAAAAAAAAAGTGTTTTTTACTCTTAATGAACAGAATTTCTACATAGCAGAGTGATGTATATGATCATTCATTCTCCAAATATAAGACATTATTATATTTTCAGAAACTTTCCTAAATATGCACACTTATTTTGTCATGTTCTGATCCTTACTGTCAACAGGGATGTTCTCACCACTCAGTCCTTTCTGACTTATTATTTCAGTTATCTGCCCAGAGGCTCACCCTGTATCATTGGCCTATTTTGTGTGTTCCCTGGAATGTATTCACAAGCTATTAGAAAGGGATGATGTTGGATGTTGGATTTAGGAGCCTGAATAAAGTAGGGCAGAGATTTCTACTATGTAGGTAGAACAGCTGGAAACATGAGGGGAAAAAAAAAAAAAAAGGAAAAGAAAAATAAAAGATTTACCTGATCTTACAAGCCGAAGGTGCATGCAACTGAAAAATAGGAAAAGAATAGTAGTGAATGACTACATTATATGTTAATGAAAGATGAGGAATCTAAAGGTGAAATGTTGACTCTTTTCCAGAGAAATAAAGTGAAAATAATGAAACGCTTTCTCATATTAGGAAACACAGGAACAGACTATAACCAACAAAGTCATTCTACAATAGCCTCTTTACTTCCCATACACTTCTTTTCTGTCTCTTTTTGCTTTTCTGCTTTTTTTCTGGGAATGAATACAGTAATAATTTCTCTGTGATTTTGCAGGCACACAAGACTCTAATCAAAAAACCTTAGAGACCTGGGACATATTATTGGTCTCTGTCTCCATGGTAAACAGTATGTTGGCTCTTATATCTTAGAAGGTACAGAAACAGAATACACTTCCAGTGTGTAGAAGGATCATACTTCCCTTAAACCATAACAGTTACAGTGCTTTTTGCACAAGTTTCTCCAGACTTACACTACATTAATGAATTAGCTAAGCTGTGTAAGTCCCTCCCTATGCACAAACATGTTTGGGTTTTAAATTATTTTTATTTAACAGGAAAAATATTATTTAAAATGAATATATTTAATGTTTAATGAGATTTCTTTTTTTAAAAAAAACAAACCTCCTCTGATGATATATTTCCAGTAGTTGAAAATGCTTACAGCAAGACAAGGGAAAAGAGCATGTGACTATAGGATGTGTGTTCTTCAGACGTTAATGTGGTCAAAGGGAATACTTGAGTGTTCTCGTCTCTGGCATTGTCAGGTCTTGTGTGACTGTAACTTCATTCTATTTGCAATTGATTTTCTCTGTTTTGTTATTCAGAGAAGAATATTTGCCTTTCATTGAAAATACAGAATTCCTTGCTGAAAGTTCAAATCATGCATAAGAAACATAAAAATCATGTCACATTTCATATTCTATTTGCAAAGCTCATCAGTGTTCTTAACAAGTTTCTCTCTTATTTTTGGAAAAAAAATATTATTCTAAAAAATTTCAGTAACAACTATTTAATTGGGATCATACATTGTGCTTTTGCAGTATATTTTTATGAATGTCTTCTAAAAGGTTTCATACATATGCTTTTGATAATACTGACATTATTTCATGCCATGGTACCTGCTGACCTTTCTCCTGCTAATGGAATAGCACAGCCTTCTCAGGTATTTCTCACACAGATGTGCTGACTCCTGATTTGATAGCACATTTTGAACAAACACACAGGAGCTCATTTGTAACGATGGAGACAATTGTATGCACTGCTTATTCTTATTCGTGATTTGGCCAATTAGTACCACTTATTGCATCTTGCCTATTATCAGCATGGTTGTTGGTGACTTGCTACATTTAATATACAATTAATATTAATTTTTTGGCTGCTGGCACCATCCCTGGAGGGATTCAAGAGAGAAGTTGACTTGGTGCTCAAGGACATGGCTTAGTGTTGGGTGGTGTGGTGTGTTGTTTATGATTGTTGGGTTTTTTGTGTGGGTGATTTTTTTTTTTTTTCTCAATTGGTTGGACTAGATGGTCTTAAAAGGTCCCTTCCAACCTAGGTGATTCTGTGATTCTGTATATGAAGGCTAACAGTCTTGAAGAACAGTCATGAATAATGCTTTTGATATATCTACAGCTTCACCTGTTTTCAGAGATAGCTGGCACTGGGATAAAAGTAAGTTTACTTGGTTAAACAATGATTCCAATGTTTCATTTTAAAATGGCAGCAGTTTGATACTGATTAAGTCTTTTTGCTCAAACATGTGATTCTTTTTCCCTTTCACTCTTCTAAAATCTAACTATTATTGTTTTTTAAAAAATAAATATACAAAACCCTAACACTGTTCCACATCCATCAGGTATGCTTTCTGAAAGTAACTATTTTAGAACTATATTTTAAGAGCCAGATTATATGACACTTGCTCTCAGTAATACTTTATTCCCTATAAAGTCTCTTATTATTACAGAGGAGTTAAACTATCTCCTGGAGTGAATAAGCATGACAAAATCTGATCCTTCATTTCTGATACAAATAAAAACACACTCCAGATTANAAAAAGCACTGGGCTGAAGAGACCTAATTTCTTTCAGACTTTCTCTCTGCATGGGAGATTTGATAGCAAGTACTGTAGTTTAATAGTCTGAGTAAATGCAAATGAAGGAGAAACTGGGACATCTGGGTATAAAAGTATATTATGTAGTTCCAAGAGGTCCAGTGGCACTTGTGTTGTGTTTAATCAAGTAGAACAAAGTAGATATTAGATCCTGGTAGACTATTTTGCTTAGCATTCTACAAGTTGTATTTAAATCTCAGTGGCCTGAATGCTAATTAATAGAACAAATTAATCTTTTTGACCCAAAGGAAATTTACAAGCATGTTCTTCTCACACTTACAAGGGTATTTATGTAGACTTTCAATGGCTCCATTGCAAAGACTGAATAAGAGACCTGTGGCAGTCCCAAATCAAAATTAGGAAGAATCAGGTTTTAATCAGTGAGGCTTTTTAGAATGTAATTGTTAGAGTAGAGCAAAGTCACCATTCAATGCAGTGTCAAAACAGTCTGACATCTCAGAGGAGATTATTTTCTCAGAAGGAAACTATTTTTCCCCATTGAAGTTCTTAAATTGATACTGTTCTCTAAAGGTATCCTGAGTTCTTCCTAATGTATTATGCTAATGGAGGACAAGGAAAGTAAAATTAGAATGGATGCTAAATGGAAGAAGAGATCTGAATGTGAGGAAATGGAAAACATATTCCAGTTGTTGAAGTACAAACTCAAAAAATGAGTGCACTGTGGGTGAGAACAAGAGCTGAGCAGTTTATTTCTGAAATTCAGGAAAAAAACCCCAACAGCTAAACAAAAACCATCTCCAGGCTAGTTAATAGGAAAGTTCCAAAAAGAAGTCATTTTGGCCATGTGTTGAATTGGTGGGGAACATCAAGAATCTCTAGAGCACAAAGGAGTCATATTTTCACTGAAAGAGACCTTTGGAGGAATATACTTGCATGGAAAAAAAAAGTTTGGATAATTTTATATTTGAATTAATACATTTCTTAGAGCATGAGAAAAGCTTTTCCAAACAAATATTTACCTCATAAATGTGCTGATTTTAGGTTTGAATTCTTGCTCTCCAAAGACACAGCCTTGCCTGCTTTGCTCTTGTAAAGTTTCACAATGTAATAGAAAGCATCATGTTTACCATCAGCGTTTTTCCTCACTTTTCATGACTACATGTCTACTCAGTGCTTCCCAGGAAGAGCCAGTCAGGTTACTTATTGCTCGTTTGATCATTTCCAAAATAACAATAAAAGTCTTGAGGCCACTGCCAGCAAGCAAAAACCTTGTGAGCCCATCCTGGGGTGAGTGAAGCCTTCACTTGGAGACAGACCAACAAGAGACACATGGCAAAGCAAACACAAGAAATAGAGGATGGAGAAAGCTTTGTATTTGCATCTGTCATATGTTAACAGCTTTGTGCCTTTACTGCTGACAGCTCTTATCCCTGTAGCTGCAAACTTTACTCAAGCAACATCCTGACTCAGCACTGAACTTTGCAACTGGCCAGTCCTAAGACCTCTTAGGACTGTCAGTTCTCTGACAGAACTTCCTTTCCTTCCTTGAGGTTCTTTGAACATGAAAGCTGTGTCAGGCTTTATGGCTGCAGACCACGGTAATAAATCAGCTCCCAAAGGCATATCCATGCTGTGGTGAATGTCTTTTCACTACCTTCTCTATTTTTGATCTAAACCCACTGGTTTTGTCCTCCCTTAAATATACAGGATTCTCATCTCTGGAAGGTCATAGCATGATAATTGCAAAAGTTTTTAACTTCCTTCCTGCCTTTGTTATGGTTGTACAACAGAACAACTTTATTTTAACACAGTTTGGCATTCTACCCTCAATCTTGCACGCAACGTCACATGTGCTAACTATACTTGCTTATTTTGTTTTGGGGATCAGCAAAGAAAAAAAAATTGTCACTTCATCTTGGGTGTCAGGAGATACTGAGAAAATTCTCACATACAGGATCAAGACATCTTTTCAGCAAAAAAAATCTGCATTTCTCCCTGAAAAACAAATGTGGCCAAGTAAGGACACTTTACTATCAACACCGAATCTCTGACACCCAAAGTTTGACAGTGTTTATCCGGTCAGGCAAGTTTTACAGATGACCAGGCTTCTTCAAAAATCTTGCAGACTTTTTGGTTTAAAAAGATGTGTGCTGGTGATAGTGAGCATCCATAACTGGTCCACGAGTACATTGCCTGCCCTGAAAAGAGATGCAGCATAGAAACAGACTGCCTCAGGAGTGCTCAGGTACACAGCATGCTTCTCTCACCTTATGAATGCTTGTCTAAAATGTCAAGGGTTTTGATTTACCTTAGTACAAACACAATCAGGAACTCAGCTTAATGCAATCTGTACAATATAACCCACAAGAAAATGGATAACAACAATAATTATCTTATTTTAAGTTTTTCCTGTTAAACTGATACTCGTCTGTAAGGTATTGCTAACTATTGAAAACCATTTACCATTTACAGATGAAAGAAAAATGCAAGTGTTTTTTTTTCTAAGGCTGGCAGAAAAAACAATTGCTCTGCATTCTCACCCTCATGGAAAAGCCATATCCAAAAGATGGATTTCAGTTTCTATCATTAAAAAAAAAAAAAAACAACATCCCACAGCTGACATTTACATTGATCATAACTTTCTAACAACCATGTTAGCTGCCCCATACCCTAAGCTGTCTACACATAGTATACCACATGTAGTATCTCCTCTTTTCCTGAAAGTGTGACGCTTCTGAGTGGTGCAAAAATGCTACTTAAGAAAGATCTTGGCCCATTGGATCTCCTGAAACTCTAAATAGAATACTGTGTCATTAAAACTCCACTGTTTTCTTCCTTCTAGTTTAAAAGACTACAACACAAAATATTATGTGAGGTTTTTTTTTTTTTTTTTTTTTTTGTTTGTGAGGTTTTTGCTTTGTTTTGTTTTGTTTCAACTGTCCCAGCCAAGTAAGACTGCTTATCATATATTCAAATATTATTCAGATCCTTAGTTTTCCATGGAAGTTAAGTGTCTGGCAACAGCTCCAGCGGCAGACTCTGGTTGGGTAACATGAAAACTACACCACTCAGTAGTGATGGTACAGCAGCAGTCATTCATAGTATGGAGCTCCTCAGCCAAGCAAGCCCTTTTACAAGGCATTTTCATCATTATTGCTATCTGGACACTCTGCCTGAACAGAACATAGCAAAATAATTAAACTGAGCAGACTGCCAAAGTACATGCTAATTAACTTTGGTTAACTTCCTGCAGTATTAGCCTGTGAGAAGGACATCGTTTGAAATAATTAGGCATTGGAGACCTCTAAAAGTTCATCAACTGGTTCGTTTTCTAATGCTTTGCCCTCACTAAACACTTACGAACCTTATGGATCTGCTTGAACTCTGCTGCTAACACTGGCCTTTCATAAGCAGGTGTTCTGGTGCTCCCTTTCTGCAAAAAGCAGGAATCTCACATTAGGGTCAAATTACTTGCTCCTGTGAAAATAAAGGACATTGACCTTTACAGAGCACCAGCAGGATCTGCATAGTACTAAAGTAAACCATCAGAACAAGCAGGTTTCCTTCAGTCCAGGAAAGCAGCCTGCACTTGCACAAGGAGAGGAAGATAAAAAGACATCATTTGACAAGAAGCATGTTGAGTGACTTGTCACACATTGACCAAGATGCTTCTTTATGATGGTGCTAATTCCTCCAAACTTTATGCTCTAGTCTCAAGGAAACCATGAACAATTTTTGCTAATAAACTTTACAGCTGGTATCTTTTTATTTTTTGCTGGAGGAATGCTGTAATTTAAGACAGTGTCACTATAGTCATTACACTTCCCAGAAGGAGAAAATAGTAACTTTCTTCCCCTCTCTGTTTCTGGGAACGGACCTTTTAAGTGTTGTTTGACATCATTATTGAACAAGAGGGTAAAAAAAAACCCCAAGAAACAACAACCAGTGCAGACAGACCAGTTCTAGGAAATAAGATATGCCTTGAATATGCAGACAAAATACCCAAAACAACATTAGCCTGCATGTTGATGCTAACTGGTTCAGCATCCCTCGCTTTGGGTTTCAGTGCAATCATTCTTTTCAAACAATTGCAGTTCTCACTCATAAATTTGTGCATGCCCTGCCTTAGACAGCTTAACGTTATCCTGCTTGTTATGCACACAGTGCAGCTCATTTCTGTACCCAAACCACCAATTCAAGAGATTATTAGCTTCCCAAATCACTCATGTATCTTCTAACATTTGCACAGCCACCTACTCCAAATCAACACTCAGCCCAGAAGAAATGTGCAACACTGCTGTATGGTCCCTCAGCTTTTGAAGATGGGGAACAACATGCTGTTTTACTGGTTTGCTGTTAAATTTTTACAAAGATAGGTTCTTGGATATATCTGTCACTAAGTGTAAAAGAAAACAACTGAAAAGTAAATATGCTCCCAAGTTTGGCAAATATATTGGTGTCATTTTTCAATTTGTCCATATATATAGTCACAAGCTAACGTAGTCTACACACACATTCTGCATTAATTCCTCTTAGGCTGAACTCGTTTCAGACCAGGACATAGCACCAAGGAACCATGATTGCTCTGCAGAGCTGACCATAGATATGTGACTCTAATTTATTGTGCCAATAAATTTGAATTTATCCAGCATATCAAACCCTGCATTTGTAGCACAGCCCCAACACTCCTTACCGTTGGCCTTGTCCTGCCCTCCCAAGTGCATGCCATTCATAAAGAGGACACCATTCCTGCATGCCTCTTCCACCGATTTAAATTTCAAGGCCAAACAGGTAAATATAACCTAGGTTAAAAATAAAAAAAGTAAAAACAAACTAATTTTTTTTTCTTCTTTTTTAGGCAAAGACATTCAGGAGACCTTTTTCAATGTGAAGATTTTCTTACATTTGTAATCTAGCGATTACATTTCTATATTCTTGAAGGTTGCGAAAAGACAGTTTAAATCATTACTTTTGAGCCAAGATAAGCTCTAGAGTCTGGAGCTGATTCTGTATCAGACAAAGGGTCTGTTGGACTAGTAGAAAGCCAGGGTCTGGGTCACTTTCAAAATCCTGCCCTGAGCTGACTTTCCACATCAGTCCAGTTGCACCAAACAGAGAATGTCCACTTAACATTTGATGCTGAGCCTCAGAGTCTCCTACAGCATGGACTCATGTCTGAATCCCACCTGGCCCTGCTGGGGACCATCTCCATGCCCAGAGGACTCTGCACAAAGCTGTACTCCAGTTTCAAGCTGAGGACAATGGCAGAGAAGTCCCTGATGGTGGGGTGAATGAGGACTGAACAAGTTATTACACTTGCAAAACACTTGCTTTCAGTGGTCAGGTGAGCAAAAAATGCCAAAACAGCAGATGTTCGTGTTTCCTAAGCACACCAAAATCCTGCCTTGGGAAGCCCTTTCTCTCAGTCCTCCAGTGCCTCACCCACAAGTATCTCTAGGGAGATGTTTACAGCCAAGTCCCAAAAAGCAACTGACATTGTGCCACAAGCAGCACTATTTAACTGGGGCTTAAAAAATTAATCTGAGATAAATACTTTTTCCTTTCATCCTGTGTTTTATACTGAAATACCTACCTTTTATTCAGAAACAAAACAAAACTTTTTAAGTCTCATTTGACTATCACATTCACTTCTCTTCCTGCCAATTTTTTTGGTCCCTAATACTGTTTGTCAGATGAGGCTGTTTTATAGACTGGAGTATTTTATAGTTGGTTGACATTAGACACTGTGGGTGAGCTGCATTAAGCTCTTGTGCAGTGCACAGAGAGACATTGGTTTCTTGGTTGGTGCTTTAGAGCAGTAGCTTAGTTTAGGCATTTTGAATTTCGTTTTTTAAGGACTTAACTCCCTCCATATGTAAGGTCCTGGGGCAGTGCCCAGCTTCCCCATGGGCTCCCCATACCTTCCCCAGGACTCTGTTTCATCCCAGCCAGGGAAAATCAGCACTTGCTGTAGTGATGCTGTGAGATGCCACAGCTGTACTCTGCTTGGCCACGGGGCATGCTGGGACAGGTCCCACACACCAGCTGAAACCCCACGCACCCTGACATTACAGGCTGTAGGTACTTTACGGGCTTCACCTCTTTTTGATTGAGTTTTGCCCACCAGAGCACTCATTTCTTTCTTCCTTCTTATTACTGCAGTTCTCAGATAATTACACAATAGAACTTTTTGTCTCTGAAAGAAAGCCAATCTGTTTACAAAAATACATTTTTGAAAAATTTTCTTCAAGTTGTGTAATCAAGTGAAGTGTTGGACCATGAGAAAAATTGTTTTTGGAGGAAAAGAAAATACAACTAAATTCTTTGCTAAATTTCAAGTCAGGATTTGTGGGAAAAAAAGGTCCCTTCAGTCCACTTTGGAAGGCTTTTTCCATTAACATTGGGATAAACCATCGCCCTAGCAATCAATTCTGAATCCTGAAATCTATTAAGACCAATCTGTGCTTTGTGCTGATGAACTAGTGTTCATTTTGTCAGTTTCACATGAGTCTAGTGAATTAAACGAGGAATTTTATTATGCATCAAAACTGTAGCATATTGGTAAACAGCTATGTTGTAAAAATGAATGTCAACTTGTAGTTCCATGTTTTACAACCTGTGTGGAAAGCATTTCCAGGCTGTATTATTTGAGCGTGTGTATCTTATATGTCCAGCACAAAACGTGTTCTTGCCTATTCATTCACCTTGATCAGCAGCATAGTTTAAATTAATTATTCTTGTTTTTTACTCATAGAATAGGATACTCTTGTTCATTGCCAAAGTTATTAATTTATTTTTTTCCCCACCCAACTCTCATTCTCACCAACATTCTAAAATTTTTTATATGGTACCAGAGACATCTGCAAACAAATTGCTCCATTTTAAAATGTGTTCTTATCAGCTAATAAGGACTAATGTGTTCTTGTCAGCTAATAATGTTGATCTAAAAATCAGGTATGACACCTATGTCCTTAGTTTTCTTAATTTGTTTTTAGAAAGCTTCATTAGTTATCAAAAGAAATATTCCTAAATATTTGTGTTTAGATCTCTTAGCTCGTGTGGTTCCTTTCCATTCCTTAAACAAAGAAGTATTTCAAATATTGTGAATTCTTAAATTGTTGGCTTTTGTATAAAAGATTTTGAAAATAATTTCATTTTTAATTACTTAACATTTTAAAGTTAATACTTATTTCTAGTTAAGAAGGCAGGTTTGAAAAGAAACTTATAGCTAAGCTTTAAAAAAATATAGCTGATTCGCCAATAACTATTTTTATTTTACATATAAAGATACTTAAAAGCTGAAAGTACCAGACAATTTCATATTGGTGGAAAAGTGAGACTATATTACTGAATCTCAGTTTTTGAAGTCTTCCTTCCAATTCAGTCATTTGGAAGACCAAAACTTTTTAATTTCATAAAGCATGAAAAATTAGACTTTTGCAAATCAATTAATGCTTCCCTTCCTCTCCTCCATGACAGCTACGGTGGGTGGTATGATAGGGAAGTTGAAAGAACAAACTTCAGTAGGAAAGAAGTTGCAGTACTTCAAGCTGGTTGTTCTTCTGACTGTTTGGTATGAAACTATAGCTTATAGTTCTTAAGTTTTCCCCAAGTATGCTGGAACGTTTTTCCTCATTTCTCCTACTTCCTTATCTCTGTTTTTCTTCTCGTTTCACACATGGCCACGAACATGTGCACATTCACTTTCAGTTTCAGGGTTAGCTTATATATATATTTAGTTTAACTTCTGATCTGCTCTGGTTACATCTTCACCATTCCAGTTACTGTTGGACAGTTTTGGGATCAAAGAAGAAGTAATC
>VZRU01002967.1:640829-662288 GCA_013398155.1 Pedionomus torquatus
AAAAAAAAAAAAAAAAAAAAAAAAAAAAAAAAAAAAAGAGATATATTTGTTTATTTCTTTTATTTGGCCTATTCCATTTGGCTAGAACTGTAACAGCACATTTTAAGAGCACAGTGAAAGGTCTGCAGGCCAAAAGACCTATGCATTATGGTAAATAAAATTTATAGCATAGTAATACTTAAACATTTAGGTGGATTAGAGCCAATTGTATCTGATGGGCTAAAGGATAATAATATTTTCCTCAAAATTAAAGATAAAATCTCTTAGACTTCAGCTGAATTCAGCCATATGCTTTCTCAAGCCTACATCTTTTATATTTAAAGCCTACAGCTTTTATATTTTTTTGAGTATTTTTTACCTTATCAAGCCAGTCAGGTATTAAACTTATGTCAATGAACCATTTTTCTTTGGACTATTCTTTCTAATTAGGAGAATCCTTCATCCTTGACAAATGAATTTCTTATCACTATTGCTTTCACATTATCACACCCATGTGCCAAAGCAAGACAATAATATTTAATGAGAAGACACATGAGACCAAGGGAAAAAAATACATAGAAAATGTAAGCAGAGATAGTTTTTCAGCTGTTGTGTACATAGGTGTAACTCTTGCAAAACTGTACCAAGCAGAAACTTTTTTGAAAGAGAAATATAGTAATAAGAATTTACATAAGTAGAAAGTGCATCTTCTTTTTTCCCTCCACTTTTTGTAGTCTTTCATTCTCACTACAAAAGGCTTTTCTGTCTCGTTCTGGATTTTTAAAATGTAATTAATATTTTTTTTTCCTTAAAAAAAAACTACTTCACTTTGTATTGCTTTCTAGATTACTCCTCTACTGCTTGATTAATGTTTCTACAATAATTTGGAAAAAAAAAAAAAAGAGCTTTATAAGCACCATTAAGAAAGATAGTTTTGTAAGCATAGAACACTAGAGGCTAACACTGAGTGCTGATCTACATAAAGTATTCTTTAATTTGTATCTTATTTCTGTATAGTAATCAAACCCTGACAATTATATTTCTAAGTTTATAATACACTTTAAAAGAAAATAAAAGATGTACCATTGGAAAACCTGATTTAACATTCTTAAAAACATTGTTTAATATCTGTGAGTAGAAAATAAATCCAAAATGTAGTCAGTCAGTTGTCTGGATGCAAGGTTACAGTCTACTGAATCTCCATTATACAGTAAATACAAATCTTTTATTAATAGTTGTGATTTGCATAAGGAACCTTAGGTCTGGAAAAGCTATAACTTCCTACATTTTACTGGTTAATTTCTTACCATTCTAAAAAATAAAGCATTTCAGGGAACCTGACAGAGTGGAATTGAGATAAAATGTATGTTATCCTTAAAAGGATGGCTTTTGACTCTGAGAATTCAAAACCCAATGGAGATTAGGACACACATTAGCCTAGTGTTTCCAAAGGTGATAACTGTTTGATAGTCTGATTTTGAAAAGATTGGCAGACAAGAATTACTCAATTGTTCTTTCAACCAAGACAGGGTACATATATGTTATACTAAAAAAAGATAAAGAATCTGCTATTGAATTATTATAATGTAAATGTTCATATTTTGTGCGTACCAAGACAGAGGTTGCTGTTTACGCCTTTTCTGCAACTAATTGGTGGCACTGGATCACCAACCATCTAGACTTTACTGAAAGATGGGAGCACTATCCTCTCTTTTCATAAAACCTAGAATGATATCAGGACTCCATTGAAAGTAATGCTAGTAACAATTAGCATACTTCCATATATCTTGAAAAAAAGTTATGATATTAAGTACTTAGAAGTTAAAGTTACACAAATGTATGTTGGGAAGAAAACCATTTTTTATTAACAAAAGCAAGACTAATTGAATAAGAACACTCCAAGGATGAAGTGAGATTTTGTAATCTTTAATCCAGCAATAGATATCTTCCTCACTGGAAAAGCTGCAGGAGTCAAATTATTCGCAGGGGTTAATGCATTATTCTTAGACTTGAAGAGTTGTTGAGGTTAGAAGGGATGTCTGCAGATGTATAGTCCAATTTTCCTGCTAAAACAGGGTCAAATAGAACACATTGTCCATGACCATGTCTAGTCAGGGTTTAAACATCTCCAAGAATGGAGACTCCCCAAGCTCTACAGGCAATCTGCTTCAGTATTTAATGTCCCATGAAATAAATTTCTTGTGTTTAAGAGGATTTTGTCATATTTCAGTTCACACCTTTTGCCTCTTGTTCTTGATATGATCGACACAGCCTTCTTTACACTCACCCAGACCCTTAAGTGTTTATTACATTGCAATATTTGTTTCTGAGATAAACCAAGTTATGAAAAGCCTCTACTTTGCACTGTTGAAAATTTAGGCCACTGTTTCTCATAAATTTTGAAAATAATTTGATTTCATGTAAAATGAACTGAAATCAAGCAGAGAACTAACAAAATCTTCTTGCAAATGGAATTCTAGAGCTCTAGCTATAAGGACTGTTTTAAAATAATTCAGTAACTGTAATTTGGTGAATACAAATCTATACTTGGGCAGCACCCAGAAATTAGCGAAGATGATTTACAACTATGTCTTGTTTTTCTGTCTAAAGCATTACTTCTACCTTCTGTAGCAGTATAATAATAGGACTTTAATAATATTCTCCAGATTTAGCTTTTCCATTTAGTATGTGTTTGACAGAGTTCAGAGTATTCAGAGGACAAAGGGAAATTTTGCAAAGTGTTAGCCCATATAGATAAAAAAGAAGTGTCATCCTACTGAGTTTTGTTTGCATGGTAGAGATGGTTTTGATTTATTTTCTTTCCATTGAATATAAATATAAGTCCTCTCTTGGATTAGAAGGGGAACAGGTTCAAACCCAGAGTAACTTGAAACAACTTCTATACCCTCTGTAAATGGGTCACTGAACAAGAGAATTGGGCTTCTCTTGTGTGCTGTCCTGATGGATGAATGTAAATTTGTAAGGCTCTTAGATTTGGCTCAACGAGTTTGTAAATCTTTTACAACTCTTTTCTAAAAGGTCAGTAAAAATAGATTAAGTAGATTAACTCAGTGGTCTAATAGATTAATTCAGCTGTTTTCTGTTACAAAGTGGTTTACAGTAACATACTGTATTTATGAAGTCTATCAAATAAAAATTATTTCTGTCAATAGAGATATTTTTCTCCATTTTTCCCAATACAAATTATACTGTTTCTTAGGGGCAACATAATTTAGATATACATAGAGCAGTGTTATCAAAGATTCTGTAAAACAAAAATAAACACTTGAAAAAGCACAGGATAAGACTATTTAAATTCAGACATTCTATAATAAACTAAATGCATTTGAAACTACAGAATTTAGTGTTAATGTTTACTTAACTAAGAATACTATTCCAAGAAGCCTTAGAACTTCTAGAGGTAAATATTTATTTTAACTTTCTTTGAAGTATCTGCTCATTTCCAAGAATTTGTCTCAATAACTGAATTTAAATTGACACACCAGGAAACAAAGAAGAATCAATTTTCACTAGTTTTATTTAAAGTTGTTTAGAAGCCCAAAAGAAATCAATTGTTGTGTATGTGCACTTTAAATGTCAGCAAATGTGAAATGAAATTAATTTTTGATGACATCAGGAAAGTCAGTATTTATACATTAGTTATATTAGAAAATCACCCAATAGAGTCATTACATGTTATAGTCTGTCAGCAGGTCTGTTCAAAACACTGATATTTCACATGCCACTAAATTTATCTCTGATTAGTGGAATGTTTTTCTTAAACAAATTTTGAAATGTGTTCTCAGTTTGCACGGCTACAGAAAACTAAATGTATGGAATCTTTTCATATTTCTCTAGCTAATACATAGTTGCTTTATTTTTCACAATGAGCACTTGTTGGCATCTAGCCTATGCACAGTATAATAATGTTAATATTTTAAAAAATTAGTGAAATGCAATATTCTGAGTGAGAATATGGGATGATGGATGTGTAATATACATAGACACTATGCAGAGAGAATCATTAAATTCAGAATTCTCTGGTTCTGTGATTAAAGTTTATTATGCATTTTTAAATGCAATTAAAATTGAATGAAAATGTCTTCTTTCTTTTTCCACTATTATTCATCTATATCTGTTCCTGTGGATTTCTTTACAAAGTTCATAAAAGCAACCCTTCTTGCCTCTTTTACTGCTTTATAAGCTACTGGACCTACAAGGAGCTTGTCCCAAAAGAACAAAAATTACCATGTCTTTTTTCAAGCATTTTCATGCATGCGTGTCCTCCCTAAGATTCCTTCATAGAGTATCTTCTTTGAACACAGGGAAGACTAATGTCTATTTTATGAAATCTTTGAGCAGAAATCCTAGAACATCCACATCTATATTAATGTTTACAAGAAACTTTAAAGGTTATCTTTTGGTCCAACGAAGACTGTCGATAGATTATCATTGACTGATAAATCAGTATTCCTTCCACTGTTGAGGATTTAAGCTCAAGACAGAGAGATTTAGAACAGGTTTCAGATACTCAGTCAGAAAAAAAAAATCCTTTTAATGAAAATATGAGGTAATACTTGTAATCAAACTATCATCTCTATGCTAAAATTCCTAGCTTACAATAGTTATGAAGATGAAAATATTCCAGGACAAAGACAGAAGAAGTGAAAGTATTGGACTGCTTTAGGCAGGACAGTTTGACAGGGGTAGCTGCAGTGCCTTCAACAGTATTTGTAATGTGTCCTCAGCCCAGCTTTTAATGTTTCTAAAAACAAAATTCACACAAATTGGAATATAGACACTACCCACTCTCAGTTTCCCTATGAACAAAGATAAAGTTACTTCTCTGATACTTTTTATTATTTGCATGTTACAACAAGTTCCACCAGCAGAAAAACGGAAGGACTTTTTTTCCCGTTGCTTGCCATGATCTGAATCCTTTCAGAGCCACTGCTTCCTATTATATTGTTTCTCTTTACATGAGCATGGGCACATCCCTTTAATCTGCATGTATATCATTGCATTTGTTTGCTTATAACAAATTTTGTTATAAGAGTCATAGACAGGTTTTAAAGTAATCGTCTGAAGTACCTTTCTCTGTGGAGTCTATTTTTATTTATCTGGAGAGTAAAGTTAGCTTTTGGCTGAGATACGAGGTTGAGATGCACATGACGCTTTGGAAAAGGGAGCTGGCTTTCAAACTTACAGGACCTGGGTGAATCAAAATGCCTATTTTGCTATTAGGACAAAGACTGAAGCAAAGCTGTGCTTCTGCAGACAGTAAACAAGAGGAATTTACTAGCCCTGGTTATGTGAGAGATCTGGGGATTATTATCAACAGGTCTATTAAAGACTGCTTTAGTAATCATAACACGTCATGATACATGGTTTTCTATGTACCTTTATCACCCAGAAGTATATACGTAAGAGCAGGCATCTTTTATGCAGTGAAATCTAATTCAGAAATAAAGTAGAATGTAGTGTTCCTTATTCCAGTGGTAATATACTCATGGAAAAATTTAACACCTATTGTAATTACCTACACAGCTATTATTAATGCAGTATCTGAGAGCCAAAATAATGATTTTAGATATCCGCATAGAAACAGGGAGGCAGGCAGGAGACATAGCCACAGAAAAAAAAAAAAAAAGTTATTGCAATCCAGTTTTAAAGATCCAGCTCTCCAAAACCATGTCAAAGAAAAGCATTCCTTGCAAACTAGGGAAATGAAATTGAAGAGCAGATAGTTCACCCGATTTGGGAAGGGGTTGTGTGCAGAATATCAGGCAACATTCTCCAAAATACAACAATTCTCTTTGACACGTCTAATTCTTTTAAAGCCATACGGCCTGATTCCCAGGTGAGAAATCAGTGTCAACATCGACTCAACTCAGTCACAACTTCTTTTTTCTTAGAAAAAGTCCCGCCTTGAGTTACTTTCAAGATTTCTCCTCTACTTCTATAGTAATTTGAAAAGATAAGAGTTTTATGAGCATCATTAAGAAAGATTGTTTCATTAGTATGGCTCTCTAAAGGTCTCACCATAAAGGTCTAGCTTAGGGCGTTACTGTGGAAAGATGTGTAGTCACAGCTTTGTGGTAAATGAAAGTTTCATTGTATTATGATAATACATAATCTTTTTGCTATACTGTTCTGAAAGATTACGTGGTTAGTTTCTGTTTCACAATGTGAGGGGAAAAGTCACCTCGAGAGAGAATGAGGTTATGTATAACAGACCAGCAGAGGAAGGTTGGGCTACTTCCTCTTTAACTGGATGGAACAAAATGTCTGCATCAGTTGATGGCAGAGAAGAAACTATATACACACCATATATTCATAAGACATGAAATTTAAATATTCTCCTGTGCACAAAGAATGGGGTTATCGCCTCCTTTCCGCATGTTTAAAAGAGATGTAGGGAGATGAAAGAATGTGCTAACAGTGTTGATGAATCATCTTAACTCTGCAGAGCTACTGCTTTGACAGGGAGAGCATGAGGCAGGCTGATGAATCTGTTCACTTGCTCACGCTCCCCTGTGTAATTCATTCCCAATATAAGGAGGAAAAACTAGAGCAAGGCCATTCACAACAATACTCCTAGGTGTATATGATGAAATATGTCTTAACAGTTTCATTCCTTTGCCGATACTCTGTACCCCACAGAAGTCAAGGGAGAATCACTGATCTCTCTGCATGTGCAAGTCAGTTCATGTTCCTTGTTATTTTTCATTATTTTGTTTGTGATTAGGGTGAATAAAAGTTTTGCTCCATATCTAACAGATAAAGGGAAAGTGGTTCAGGTACTAGCATGGGATTTGGGAGTGCTGCCTTAGCTCCTTGCTTCTATCACAACTTGTGATATGGAACAAACTAATCAATAATCAGGTCCTAGGGGGAATTTCAGGATAAGGATTCAGAAGTATTCCTTCCACAATATACAGGGAAGTTAGGCACCTCAAAGCAGGTGTTATAAAAAAAACCACTCCAAAATAGAACTGGCCTAGACAGCCAGCAAAAAGTGCTGAGGAAAGGCATTACAGCATTTTCAATCCTAATTGTCTCTAAAGTTTGAATTATTCTTTCTATTTAAGATGTGCAAGCTTGAAAGTTTTCTTAAATGTTCTTTTATTTTAGAATTGAGAGGAAGATCTTACCCTTTTCCCAGGGCTGGCGAAAAGATCAGAGCATTCCATGACCACCTGTGTTATATAATCATAGAATTGCCTATGGAATGGATCTTTCAGATGATCTACTTCAACCATCAGAGTAAAACCGACAAAAAAACCCCGTCACTAAACCTTATTGCTAAGAACTATGTCAACCCATCTTCTAAATGCCTCCAGTGATAACTGTTCCACCTCTTCCCTGGGTCACATGAGTCCTGCTTCATTTTCCTTGTGAAAGGATCAAATCCCACATCTCCTTCTTCCTCAGCTACTATCCAACATGTCAGGTGCTACTCCATGCTAATGAAAACCCTTAAATATAGAAGACATGATTATGTCCCACTGTAGTCCACATCACCGTGGTAAACATGGTGGAAGGCAGCCTGAACAGCCTCTTCCTGGATACACAGAGCCAAACATTTTAGAGCAATCAAAAATAAGTAGTGATCATGGGGTGTGGCAATAAAATCAGAGAAGTCTATGTGAAAACGACTGCTTTCCAAACTCAAATAACTCAAGAATGGCCAATAAAGCAGTCTTTCTGAAATACTTTTTACTAAATTTCTTTTTAAATGAATAGTATACTTTCAGAAAACTCATTTTTTCCACTCCATAATTCCTAATAACTGAAACTCATTTGAAGAGTTTGCCATCCCTTCCTGTAATTTAGAAGCTTTTTCAGGAAAGGAGAAGTTTCTGCAACTTACTTGGTAGTTTGAGATGAACAATCCCGTGTAAAGGTTGTAGAGCTCCATTACCCCTGAACTAAAAACACTGATGGAATCCAAATGATGAAGTGAAACACCATTCAGTTCCTCATCTCCTGTCCTATTCTGCCAGAGTGGTTGTCCAAGGTTTTGGGTAAGGTCAGCTGCTTGGGTTCTTGTGGAGCACAGGGTCTGCAGCCTTTCTTCCATCTGATCTTTATCAGGTGTCAAATAGACAATACTATTCATATGAGAACACATAGCTGTGAATGTATAGAACAAAAAACATTTCTTTTTCAGTACTGTGGAATCCTTTTTGATAGTACACAGCTATCAAAGTCAATCCTGTTTCAGTCTCATTGAAAATTTGAAAAATATATAAATTTCCCCAGGTTTTAAATTCACAGAATCACAGAATCTTCATGGTTGGAAGGGAGCTCTGAGATCATCGAGTCCAGCCATACACACACAAAAAAACCCACCCCAAAACCCCCAAAACCCAACACCACAAAACAAATCACCCAACACAACAACCTCAGGCACTAGACCATGCCCTGAAGTGTTACATTCACACATTTCTTAAATACCTCCAGGGTGGGGACTAAGGTGGTAATAGTCACTTTTTTTTTTTTTTTTAATAAAAAGGGAATATTTTTTATTTTAAAAAGAAAAGGAACAAAACCACTGTATTTCTTTAATACTTATTTTAAAAATAAGTTATTTTTTGAGATTTTAGAAAAGCAGGAAATATATTATGTATGTGGAGAAAAAGTATGCGTCTTCATCTTCAGTTAATATTTTTAAAATCTATATAAGAAGAGTTGCAGTCTCCTTATAAATTGTAAAAATATAAGCTTCTGTTAGCATCTGAGTGTGATAGCTATTTAAGAGTAGTTCTGAAGCTAATAAAGATTTCATTGGCTTCACTGAATACAGTAGCCACTTTTTTTCATATTCCATTGCATAATGTCTGCTTAAATCAAAGCTCTTTAGTACTTTCAGTGTGGTCAACGAATAACTTCACAGAAAAAAAGAAAATGGGTGTATATTTTTGGCTCTTTTTTTGAATCATAGTGAAGAAAAATACCCCATCTTTCAGTGAACCAATCAGCAAGGTTCCTCATGATGATGCACCTCAAGCCTAGAGGTGAAACAACCTGTCTTTGCATCATGAATTGAGAGATTATATAAAGCTGCTGAACAATCAATAAGCTGTGCAGAGCTGCCTAGAAGATTATAGGCAGAATCTTATGGGGCAAACAAATGCTGCTTGTAAATTAATATTTATTTCAACTAATGGTTATGAAGATCTGTCTGGCCTCATCAGATTAATTCAAGCCATGGTAAAGCCTCAACCTAGTTGTAAATTTTGCCAAAATTTGGAAAGCTGTTAGAGTAGTAAATAAACAATCTTGCTGCTGAATATGCTACCTTTTTTAGTATCTTATTCTGCCAGGAGGGTAAATATGCCACAATCATAGAACAGCTTGCATTTTAGCCTTTTCAAAACAACTTTGATGAGAGTTGTCTATCTAAAATTAAAGCAGTACAACATGGATTGGTAAAAACTGGAATAACATCTCAGATTTAATTCCAGTGGGTGATATATTGAATGTAGTTTTTCAACTTGTTTCAGGCTCTTCCTGAGGCCACACTACAAGCAGGTTTTACTCTGCTAACATTTTTAATAAGTAGTGGAATTCTTGAAAGCGTTCATTACCATGGTACAAATTTATTCTGGTATGTTCCATTTTTTCCATAGCTGAAAAGATTTATTCCCTGTGACAAAAGATCCTTTAGAAAGAGTTGAAAATTTTCATTTTCAAAAAGAATATTCACCTAAATTTAAGTTTTACATTTAAATAATGTTTCTGAAGGTTGATCTTTTTTTCTTCCATCACACTGACAGTTTCTTGGCCTTTAAGGGTAATAGCACTGTCCCAAAAACTTAAGATTAGGAAGCAATCACCCTTTGATCATTTTAGAGCCCAAGGGACTTTGAATACACTTGAAAACATCCTCCCATATCAGAAATATGCACGCAGATGTATACATTGCAGCCAATATGCATGGAGATGAGCAGTCACAACCACAAAAATGGAATTTGCCTGTGAAGATAATTAACCCAAACATGTGTTTCATGTTCTTTTGTTGTTGATGAGTTAGTACTATAGAAAAACGTAAAGTAGAAAAGAAATATGCTGTGTGTCTTTATCAGTTTGCAGTAGGAATTAGCGAAACTGTATCTTCAAAGCAAAACAGAGAATAAAAATAGCAAGATTTCAAAATACATGGAAATAACTATTTTTTTAAGAATCTACTAAAAATCAGAAATTAACTTTTGATATAAATTTTGATGTTGACTGCTTTATTACATCATATTAATTTCTTAGACCCTGCTGTATAGCATATTTAATGGAAATTTATATGTAGGAATTGCCATTTACTTTCGCAGACATAGTTAAAAATGTAAATATCATTTCATTTAGCTAATTGAAGTGAGCTGTAAAAAAAAAAAACCTATGCCATACAATGCTATTCAATTTACATATTATACAGTTTAGAATGTTAGCACTCACACTTTGTGTTAGCTTAGAAGAGGAACTGTGCTGTTTTACCATGTTTATTTTATTGAAGTTTTTATTATCCACATGCTTATTTATTTGATAAAGTCCCATTATCAGTTTTGATATAGAATTGCACACAGGTTAATCAGGTTTCATATAATTAAAGCATTTCCCTTGTATTTTAACTTAATTTTTACCTCTCAATTTTATATATACGAATACATACATAGAATCATAAAATTTTCTAGGATGGAAGTGATCTTTCAGACCATTGAGTTCAACCACCAACCTAATACTGACAAAAGTCCTCCTGGTTTGAAAATGGTCATCAATCTGACTTGTACACCCTTCATTGATCAATATTGATCTGTTTTGTGTTTTCTTCTTTAATCAGCTCTTCAATTCTCCATTGTATTTTTCTGTCTTTTAAACTTTCTTATCATTTTTACTGCTTTTTCCTAACACTAGATCTGCAGGTATATGCAGAGGTTCCTTTTCTGGATAAGTTGTAAATGAAACAAATTTTTGGAGACTTGAAAAAATTTAAGAATGCTTTATCTATTTCCACATTCTTCTATAGGCATCTAAAATTGATCCCTGCTAGATACTAGCTCAGGAAAACTTGATCGCATGTAGTATGCTTACTCTCAGACTAGTATCAATCAATTTTTAATGTAGTAACAACACAATTCTACTTTTTCTGTATATCTTCATGTTTCTCTGTATTACTGTTTTTCTGTTTCCACTGAATGACCTAGATCCATGTTTCAGTTGAACTGCTATGAGATAGGAGTATTTTCTTTTTAAAGCTTTGTTGAGGCTGGAACTTATTGATATGTATTAGTAATTCACATTATCCCCTCCAATACATATGTTTTTGCAACTGTTGACAAATATTCTGCAGTCAGGCTATCCAATTCCATCACATATTTAAGTTCCTGTCCTATAGTCTCTCCCTCAATACTTAACATTGTCCTGTCATCTGTAAAGTGTAAATTTCTTATTTAGTCAATACTGTCTTGCATTTATTGTTCCTATTTTTTTTTTTTTTTTAGGAGCAGTGGGGCCCATTTTTGCATGAATTTTAAGAAATATGAATTAATGCCATAAGTAATGTGACCACCAGAATGAAAGCTTTAGTGTATTATGTCTCCCCAGGACAGGAGAGGTCTGTTACAATCCTTAAAGAGCCAACAGGGCATGTAGACAAAGTGAAACCATTTGCTATAGAAAATTTTTCTACTTATTTTTGATCTTTCCCATATAACACCACTGTCTGCTGACCTGTAGCTTAAATAGAGAAAGTTGCAGACATTAGGCTTTCATTGCTTGCGTGCAGACGGACGTATTAGAGCTTCTTAAAGAACGAGCTTATTTAGTTTCCATTATGTAACTTACTTCAGAGCACTGAATCAGAAAATGAAATTGCTTTACATATTAAGTAAAGTAAGGGAATAAAAATCTTTTTAGCTAGTACCTCTGTTTTTTGGGGGAAAGAAGTTGGAAAGCATGCTATTAAAAATTGTGATATATTTGAAATTTTTGGGCTACTTCATAGAATTCTGGAGAAACTCATGCCTCATTATTTTTCATGCTTTGGCCAGAAATGGAATTCGTTTCTTTTTTTGACAGTTTTCAAGGTCACCCAGCGTAGTAAAGAACACAAAATTTAAATTTGAAACATGGTATTTGTTTTAACTAGAGTTAAAAGTTGGAGCTTACAGTGTGGTTAGCACAACCCCAAATGTCAGTAATCCTCTCGGTCTACAAAGTTTCTTTCTAAATAACATAGTCACTTGCTGACACAAAAAATTGCAGCAAAAATCCTGTATTTGAAAATTAGAAACCTAAGCCTAAAATAAACTTACTGCTTACAGAATTGACCAAATCATTATTTTTGACTTAAAGTTCTAATTTCAGATATCTACTTTGGTAGCAGAAATGTTTCCAGATGGTAGTGCCTGCCTGACCCCGGCATGAAGATAGACTCTCAGTCCAAACAGGAATTCTGCTAAAATTAAGAGCAGACAAATGAAAAAACAACTAAAAAACCCAACAAGCAGATCAAAACTTCCAGCACATAAAGCTCTGGAATTTCTGTGCAAATTTGAACAAATGTCCAATTATTCACAGTTATTAAAGAGTCATTCTGATTAATTTCACACTCTGAATAATACTAACTTTTTACATAATACTACTAACTTTAATCTTGATATTCTTATTTTTTTAAAATTAATTTTGACAAAAGTGTCCACCTTGTGCACTTGTGAGAGGAATAGATGAAGCCCACTTTCCCTTGCCTTTTTTTCTTGCCCAGTAAGTGAAAGAAATAATCATAGACCTATACGGGAAGCATTGGATTGAGTAAGACCAGTTTCATGACCTTTTACCCTAAAACAACAACAATATCAAGTTAATATCAATATAATAAGTAAAAGTGCTATCATTTGAGAAACTCATAACAATTTATTGTCATTTAGACAGCTCTTCTGTCACTCGATGGACCCTCCCCACCCGGGAAGGGGAACTGGCGAAAAAAAGAAAACATGTGGGTTGAAATATAAAGATGTTTAATAGGATAAGTCCAAATAATTAAAAATAATACCAAAGAACCACTACTGATCCTGATACTAATATAAAATAAATGAGGACTACACTTAGCCAATTATGTCAGCAGGAAGCTATGAACTCCCAGCAGTGGACAACAAAAGTGGGACACCGAGTGCTATGGCTTTAGGAAGAAGTTGAGGGACCCAGCAGCAGGGCAAAGAGTTTCCTGGACTGCGATCATCAAGGTAGGGAGAAACCACACAGCAGATTCTATTTTATTTCCAATGTGACATTCATGGTATGAAATAATCCTGGCTCAAGTTCCCAGGCCTCACTCTTTCTCATCCCCACACTTTGGACCAAGACCTTAAACCCCTGGTAGCCTAGCTGGTTATGAAGTAAAAATTTGCATGAATTCAGTCTTCTAAAAGTGCTTCCCAAGCATAAGAAGAAAAATTAACCCTGTGTTGCTTAAACCAGAATAGAAAGAAATAACACTGAGAATAATCTAAGGCAGAAACAGACCCCACATGAGAAGAGGGGACTGCCCTGAACACTTAGTGTCACATGGCCCCGAATCACACATGGAGACATGAGGAAGACAGGAGCTGGAGTCAGAGCTTGAGATGTGTTACATTGCTGCCCTGGGAGCCGTCAGGCCGAGGGAGAAAGAGATGGAGTACACTGCAAGGTGATGGGTATCAAGAATCCTCTTCCGTTAACCCTCCCTCAGCCCTTGGGAGAGGCCAATAAAGAGAAAGATCATATTGATGAGAGCAGAGGGCAAGTAAATAGCTAAGAGACCTAAGGGGCTAATCAACCTAATGGACCATGTGAAACCAGAGAAACAAATGAGATATTTGTGTACTGCTGGAAAAACAAATTAAAGTTTTCTGGTCCTGCTAGAAGGTATGAGAAAAGATAACAGAAAAGTACTGAAATTTCAGTTAGTTTTGACTTATATGTATATATTATATTGACGTATATGTATAACAAATCAAGGCAAAGATATTATACATGGCTAATTTAAGTAAATGTCATAGAAAACTTAATATTTTGGGTCAGACTCTTAGGGAACTCTTTAGGGGAGAATTGTGACAGAGATTTCACTGGGGATGTATGAATCTACTTTTAATTTCCAAGTTTTGATCTAATTATTTCAATAATAACAGCGAATAAATTTTGAAGGGAGTTAAGCCATTATGAGAAAATTAAACTTCTGACATATTTACAAATCACTTGAGTAATTACTTGTTGAAATAGAGAAGATGAGTAAAAGGACTGTTAGTACGAGAATTGTGAATTAGGGAAGAAATAAAGATTGAGTTGGCAACTGAGTGTATTGAAATCAGAGCGTGTCTGAAGGACGTCATAGTAAATTTTACAAGGGCTCTAACTGTTGGACATCATTTACTTTTTTCATTTAGACATTGGCACAAAACCAGGAGTTTTTATAGATAAACTGTGTAGTGGCACAAAATTGGGAAGAACCGTTCATGCAAGAAGGATTACAAAATTATACAGGAGGAAATGAATGTTTTGGAAAGGGAGAAATAAAATGGGAAGACTTTTAGTAATATGAAGTAAAACGCTTATGAAAATCTTGCACTTAGAGGATAACAAAGGATTTTTTCCCTATGGATTGAAGAATTATTAGGAACAGAAGAAAAACCAAATTCTAGCTGATCCCAATGTGTGAAAACAACAAATGTGATGCTATATTTCAAATACCACATATGGACAAAAGAGTTACAAAAACCTTACCTAGTTTTAAGTTGCAGCTTGGTAAATTGAAGAATAAAACCTGTGTTATGGTTGCCTGGCTACACTTTGAAACTGGTCTCAATGATGTGGACACTTGTTCTGAACAACAATCTGTTCTTCCAAAGTTTAACTTGCCTGATCCTCCTTTCCAAATTTCTGTGCTGTACTCATTGAAGTGGCAAGGCTTACTTCAGGTGTGTTTTGTTCAATGACAATGATGGTCACTGTTTGGCAACACTGATTGGAAAACCCCTAAAAGTTTTACCATGTGACTAAGTTGCTTATGATCCCATTTGCTTAAATTTCTCACTTTGAGAATTCAGTCCTATGAAATGATGAGTGGTGTCCCTCAAGGGTCAGTACTGGGACCAGTGCTATGTAACATGTCCATGTCAGAGACATGGACAGTGGGATAGAATGCACCCTCAGCAAGTTTGCTGATGACACCAAGTTGTGTGGCGCAGTCGACACACTGGAGGGAAGGGATGCCATCCAGAGGGACCTGGACAGTCTTGAGAGCTGGGCTGGTGCAAATCACATGAAGTTCAACCAAGCCAAGTGCAGGGTCCTGCACCTGGGATGTGGCAATCCCAGGCACAAATATAGGTTGGGCAGAGAATGGGCGGGAGAGCAGCCCTGAGGAGAAGGACTTGGGAGTGCTCATGGATGAGAAGCTCCACATGAGCTGCCAATGTGGCCTTCTGGCAGCCTTCCAGTCTCTGAAGGGAGCTACAGGAGAGCTGGAGAGGGACTCTTTGTCAGGAAGTGTAGTGATAGGACAAGGGGTAATAGTTTTAAACTAGAAGAAGGGATATTTGCATTGGATATTAGGAAGAAATTGTTTGCTGTGAGGGTGGTGAGGCACTGGAACAGGTTGCCCAGAGAAGCCGTGGCTTCCCCATCGCTGGAGGTATTTAAGTCTAGGCTTGATGGGGTTTTGAGCAACCTGCTCTAGTGGGAGGTGTCCCTGCCCATGGCAGGGGGGTTGGAACTCGATGATCTTTGAGGTCCCTTCCAACTCTAACCATTTTATGATTCTATGAAATACCATGCCTATTTTATATCTACCATCAATTATAATTTGCTGCATTCTCAGCTGAGTACATTTTTTTCTGAAAATAAAAGCACCTTCTTGTTTTAAATGACACAGTAGGACTCCCATGAAAAGACTGGGTTAGTGCTTAACACTAATTTTGCTGCATAAAGTTTCTAGAAGCACAAATAATAGAGAAAAATACTGCCTATGCAAAAGCAGGCTTTCTTCTCTAAATGTAGCATTTCCACTATTACTCTAGCTAAAGATACAGATATCTAGTTCATCCACAAAGAATTTAATAGAGTGAGATATTTTCAACTGCTAATGAGTCAGCAACTGAAAAAGAAATAAGATCACAAGTGGAAATTAATCTATTTTTGTGCTGTCGCTGGATGGATTCTCTGGTCCTCAGCTTTAATATGGTTTCATATCCACAGTCATGAAAATTTATCTCTAGAAAGAACAGCTGCACTCCTAGCAGCTTCTCTGATCTTTGTTCACTCACAAAGGTCACTGCAAAACTTCAAGAGGTGCACAGCATCACCAGGTTTTATGTGTCAACTGACTCGCTTCTTGCTTGGGTGGAAATTTAGATTAGACTCCGGATTCTCAGGTGAGCCACAAAAGTCAACACAGTCCATCTGGCTCTTTGAATTATTTATAAATAGACTACTATTTATGATAATACAGATTTTTAGTATCAAAATCTCACATTCAAAATTTTCATTGCATTTGACAGCTACAGCACCAACTTGAATTTATGTATTAGATGTATAATGTATAACATTTAAAGTAAGTTGGTAGATAAACAGCCCTCACTTTATAACTATACTTAAACAAAAATCATGGGAGAAGGGAGTCTTACCTTGCAAAGCATTTCTGAGTGCATTGCTTTTCAGATGATTGAAAGCAAATGGTAGGTTTCTGACATGTAATTAAAATATTCTTGGTAATGTTATCATACCGACTGTTCTCTTCCACCATTGTAATAAATTATAGCACTATAAAACAAGGATTAAAATGTGCATAGTTCTCTGTTCAAAACTTAGCTTTACAATTATTCTCTATTAAGGTTCTAAATAAGTGTCAAAATTCTAAATTTACACATATACTAAGCTACATGGAGGAGACTAGGGTGAGATGTGTAGGTACAGATATGAAGAATAAGTTTATTTTATTTAACTAGGTTGTAATTCAGACTCCTAAGACTCTGTTTCTGCAAGGACAGCCACAGAGCTCTATCAGATATAGGTAGGTACCTGCAAAAGTGTTCTTCTGTCTGTTTGTCTGAGGAATTACAAATCTAAAGCCAGCTTGACAACCAGTGAAAGCACTGAGCACACAACCTCCAATTTATAGGAAATCCCTGCCCCACCTCCTGGATGCAGCCATGGTGAGCTGAGGATCTCTGTCGCGCAGATCCCAACAAGACCTAGGTAGGTATCAGTAAGTGCTTCTCTGCTCAGCTTGCTCAAGATTTCTGTATCTCTGGGCTAGAAATCAGTACTTAAGTCAGGCCTAGAGCACCCAGAAGATGTGAAGTTCAGTTTGGTCTGATCTCCAAGCTCTTCTTACCTGGATGGTATAAGCCACATGGTGGCTTCAGGTGGATGCAACAATCAACAGTGCTCCAGGCATCTGAACTTTCAGGAGGCAGAGACTTCTGTCTGTAAGCACAGGCACACACTTCAGCTCAAACACAGGGATGCCCTGGATGCCCACTATATCCTGTGCCACACTTGGAAGTCTAAACAGTAGAAAGTTATAGCTAAAATACCATGATGTAGTTAATATCTAAAGGATTTTACTGTCAAACACCTAGAGAGTCAGTTCTATGAAGGAGAAAGTATAATTTCAGACAATTTTCACATTTTGTGCCTTCTATTTAGACTGTGAATGTCTTGTGACTTATGTATTTGTATAATACTTAGAAAAACAAGTTCCAAACTCATCTGAGACATACAGGCTATACAAAAATTTATAGGCTTTGGAGCCCCTAGGTCTTGGTCTAATAAACCATTCAGTCCTTCCCGTACTGAAACAAAGCCTAGAAGTGCACTGACACCTCACACCTTTGTGAATATAGAAAAAAAAAAAAAAAACCAACCAAAATTAAAACCTGTGTGAGTTATTGACAGGCTGGAGAAGAGTCATGATGAGTTCTGGCCCTGGTGCTAGTGGAAATACTCAGGAATCAAGGCCATGCTATTGAATGCTCTCCCATTTCTGTGTAGGCATAGCCTTCAGCACTACACCCTATTAATAACAGTAATGAACTCACTACCGTCAACAGAATAACAGACACATCTGCTTGATCAAGAAGTGGGAGAAAACAATGCAGAGGAAATGCACAGCATTTATATATTCATGTCAGAGTTATATATACCAGTTAGCAATAAATACAGCAACTTAAATATATGTGTGTAGATGTGTGTTTCTGTAGAGATATATACACACACGCATACTCACAGGCTCTGTGGTGCTTATCACCATAGTTTGAACCCCCTCATACATATTAATGAATTTAGCTTCAAAATACCCTTGGGAAGTGGAGAATTATTATTGTCATAAAAAAAGAAGAAATGTAATACATTGCAGCATGAAGGAAAGAGTAGGGAAAAATATTGTTACAAAAAGGCGGTAGGGGTAACCAGAAAGAAGATATCACAGAGAACTAAAGCTTGAAACTAAAAACATTTAAAGTGCAGTAATTGAATACTACAAAACAGTAGACCTCTGAAAAAAATAGGAAGGGCAATTCTTGGGAGCATAGGCAGTCATTGCAATTTTTAAATATTCTGTGCATAGCTATTTGTATCTCAAGATTGTCCAGTATATATAGCTCTCAGTATACTTTCTTGCATACACATTGTAAGTTGGAAACGCATGAATAAATATTTCAATAATACTAAGCATATATATTGTTTCTTTCACAGCACAAAGATGCTGAAAATCTGTAACCTGGGAGTCTGCTATCTAGATGTTTTCATATTGCTTAGCACTCCAGACAGTCCTATATCCTTCCAAAGCTTGGGTATTTTCCTTAGAAGTCCAAGTCCTTTGTATGTTAGGCTACTTTAAGAGATAAATAAAAATCCCCAAGCAATACTTATGATCTTGAGAGATTTTAGAAGTATCTCAAAATATCTGAAATGCTTCACAAAATTTTCTAGGTGTGTTTCTTTGGTCATTTTATAGACACATTTCTGTTAAAATTATCTCTAGTGTGGGGCATTTCCAGATCCTGCAGCCCTTTACTCTAAAAATACTTCTAATTATATAATTTTCACCCCAGTTTTCTGTCAGCAAGAACTTGTAAAAAAATACAATTCCATCCTTGTTGCAGTCCATGTTAGTTTTCCAATTTTCATTGCCATCTAGGTCATCTAGGGTACCGCATAAACCTGTGCGTTTAAACCTATGCCATTAACCCTAAGAGTTTATAAAGGAGGTGTACTTGCAGACATATTCCATTCATATTATTTAGAACATATTTCTAAAACACCAGTAACTCCACAGACTTTTTTTTTTTTTTGTGTTGACGTTACAGCCATTTTGCTTCTGTGGAAGCATCTTCTCCAGTGCAGAAGGTGGATTCTCAGTTTTTCCATTGTGACATTGTGACAAAGCAGCTCTAAAGCTATTTTCATAGAAGTTAACAAACTAAGCATGAATTGGATTTGAGGTTGAGCCTGTTCTACATTGTACCTTTTCTACTGACTTGTTTTTGGCTTCAATTTCATTGAAGTCAATGCAATTTCACTGTGCCATATGTTTTTGTAAACATTCTGTGAAATTGCATACTTAAAATATGCCAACTAAAATGCCTTCTGGTGTCCATATTACCCAGAGCCAGTCAATATGCCCCAGTGAACCTTTTGCTTCTGCAGAGGTTCCCTGCCTTGAGTAAGTGGATGCTGGGATCCCACCATGACATCTGGGTATGCATCTACATTTGGGAAATACTTTGAGATTCCAAGTTCTGCCACACTGAGGCCAAGGGGTGGAGTGACCCACTCTTAGGCGTGGGTAAAAGTGACAGAGTTAATATATTAAAGCAGTTGCAATATTTAACCTTTTTTTGTGAAACAAGGCTTTCCATTTCCTACAGACAAACAAAACACATATGCAAACCATATGCACACATGTAGGTATCCTTTCTGATAGGCAATCAACGTAATTTCTAATTGCATCACTTGAAAATACACCTCTATACATATCTCCTGTATACTTTTGGATGAAGCTATATATTCTCCCTCTACTCTGTGCTCATGAGACCCCAGCTCTGGAGTCCTTAGTGTAGAAAGGACATAGAACTGTTGGAACGGGTCCAGTGGAGGGTCATAAAGATAATTAGAGGGCTGGAGCACCTCTGCTGTGAGGACAGGCTGAGGGAGCTGGGGCCGTTCAGCCTGGAAAAGAGAAGGCTCCGGGGAGACCTTCTAGCAGCCTTCCAGGATCTGAAGGGAGCTACAGGAGAGCTGGAGAGGGACTCTTTGTCAGGAAGTGGAGTGATAGGACAAGCGGTAATGGTTTTAAATTGGAAGAGGGGAGATTTAGATTGGATATTAGGAAGAACTTCTTTGGTGTGAGGGTGGTGAGGCACTGGAACAGGTTGCCCAGAGAAGCTGTGGCTTCCCCATCCCTGGAGGTATTTAAGTCCAGGCTTGATGGGGTTTTGAGCAACCTGCTCTAGTGGGAGGTGTCCCTGCCCATGGCAGGGGGTTGGATGATCTTTAAGGTCCCTTCCAACTCTAACCATTCTATGATTCTATGATTATTTTAGCCTTATGCACACCTTCTGCTGTGGTGTTTAATTCTAAATCAGTCAGATATTACCAGATACCTGAAATTAAAACCCTTAGTGGACCAAACTTCTAGTAGACTGGTATTTACCTTGATGATTGTCATAAAGTAAAGGCAGAGGTAGTTGTTATTCGAGAGCTGTGAGGACTGAGACTGTGCTTCCTGTCATATAATTTACTATAATTTGCAGATCTTTTGTGTTTCCTACCCATTCTTATTTACAGGTATGCTGATCAGTCATTTAATTTCTTTACACTGAACTTTTTATTTTACAGTAGTGAAATATGATTTCCTGACTCTAGTTCTAGTATTTTTTGGGAAAAAATATTCAGCAAGGAAGTCAGCAAGGGAAATTAGACTATATGTATAAATTAACTTAATGCAATTTATTTTTACCTACAAAAACATATGTAAAAACTGAAAATATTGGGATAATATTTTCCTGATGTGTGAAAATGCATGCATCTAATTCTTATTAGGAATAATCACTGTAGCATAATACTAAACTCTGTTGCACCATAGCTATTACTATTACTACTACTACAACTAATACCACCTAAGTCAAATAGTTTAAATATACCTGAGATAGCGATATATTACCCTGCAGTCAGAGGCATTTTTTAAGTTCTCTTCTGTATCAAGTTCTTTGAACTTATATTTGAAGACTATTTCTATAGTGGGAAGGACTATTTTAAAGAACTAACTAGTTCAAGGGACAAGGACAGGCATGAATATCTTTCCAGTCCTGGATCCGTGTTGTGGCAGAGAAGTGGTGACTGTCACCTGGCAGACCCAGTTCCTCTTGGAAAATTAATTATATATACATATATACATATATATATATATATATATAAATTTCAGGAAGCCTAAAATCCCAGAAATGT
>VZRU01002967.1:721056-745768 GCA_013398155.1 Pedionomus torquatus
AAAAAAAAAAAGATAGTCTATAAAATAAAAACTTTCCCACCTGATTCTTTAAAATAAAGTGCCCCACCTTTCACAAAATGGAGTGGGATATACATTCAAGGCTCTGTAGTCCATCACGTAAATTCCAAGTGGGAGCAAGGAGAATCTCCTAGCAGTAAGGGGTCCATCTTTCTACTTTGCTGAAAACTGAACAAGAAGATATGAGTTCCAAGTCTAATTTCCAAAGGAGGTATCAGAAAGTGTGGCAGAGCATGTGGGAAACTCATAGATTGCTCTTTATATAATTTTGGACAAAGACATAAACACCTATACAATGAAACACAGTTGTAGTAAATCAGGGAGTGAGAATGACTTTATGAATCACTCCTGGGCAGTCAGTCCTGACTTAGTGTCCTGGTTTCAGCTGGGAAAGAGTTAACTTTTCTTCTAGTGGCTGCTGTGAAAGGAATGCCAATAGTGCGTATTGTTTTAGCTCTTGCCAAACAATGTATTATGCTTTTCAAGGACTCGATTCACCTTCCCATAGAAGCAGAGAATGAGCACAGACAGAACAAGAGAATCACCAATAATATTCTTTACCATAGACATCATGCTTCCTATACAAATTGGGGGCTGGATCAATCATTGCTTAGGATGGTGCCACCTCACCGGGCAGTAAGAGTTACCTGTATTTTTATTATTATTATTTTCCTTTTCTGTTATCGTTCTGTTAAGCTGATTTTGTATCAACCAATGAGGTTTTTTTTGTTGTTGTTGTTGTTGTTTTTTTTTTTTTCCTTCTCCTTTTACCTTCCTTTTTTTGCTCTTCTCTTTGCCCTTCTTGGAGGATGGGGGAAAAGAGGAGGATGTGAGCAAGCAGCTGCATTGTCCTAGCTGTGGGGCCATGACAATGGACTAAGCAGATGGTAAGCATATGTAGGTATTAATTTTACAAGGCTGACATACTTGCTTGGTCATCAAAAACATTGAGTGTTTTTGTGGATGTGATGCACCATTAATTTGGGTGTCTATTGCATTGGGCTTCATGGTGTTATAGATTGCTCTAATTTCTGCGTTTTTGAACTCCAGAACAGTAACAGAAAGGGCTTCCTTCCTCTGCTAGAAACTACCCTTCTCATACCTCTCCAGGAGTCTCATTATCTCCTCAGCCAGACATTTCAACAGTTAATCTATGGTTGATGACACTGTGAGATACCTAGTTCCACCATGTGAACTTTTGTTATACAAGGAATCAACAACCCAAGCTGTTTCAGAATTTGTACGGTAACCACTTTTTATGTCATAGGACCTGACTCCTGAACTAGTTCTTCCTCTTGTCTGCCCAATCTGCTGTTTAGATATTACATTCAAGCTACTATCTAATTTCCAAATTATTTAATGCTCTGCAGAGTATTTTCATTCTTAGAAGGCATTATGTCATAGAAAAAAGGTTTGCTGCTTTTTTTTAGGCTTAATTCCCTACAATGCCTGTGACTGTATTTATTGCTGCTTGAAGAAAACCTGTTCTGAGTTCAGTTTAACGAGATTAAAGCAGTACTAATTCAGTTGCCAGAAGCAAGTTTTCTTAGTCACATGATTCCAGACCGCAAAATTTTAGAGAAGTGATAGTAATTTTTGTTAAAGATACAGAATTAGAATACATTGTGCTATTGGTAACAATGGCTCTTTTGCTTGCAAGATACTTTAATTTTGATTCATTTTGTCACAGCTGTATATGTTTGAAAAGAGAAAAAAAAGTTTTTTTAAGAACATATATTTGCTTATTATTTTCCTTCCTCATAGCATAAGGAAACACTCAAACAGCAAGAAAAAGCAGCAAAAGTCCACAGAGATATTGTGATGCAGGATTATAATGCTTGACAACATTCTAGCAATGAGCAAGGAAAAAACCAACACCCTTCATAAGACTCATGGAGGGACATTTCATATTTATGCAAATTAGGATTATGTAAGGAGTGATCAAACTACGGAGTGCCAGTTTGTTAAATGGAACAGATTGAAAATAACAGGGCATTTCACACAGGCATAGGGCATGCAGGCCTATTCCAAGCTAAATGGGATCACAAACTGATATAAATAACATGTCATACATTTTGTCACCCTGGTTTATACACCCATAAGCAAGGTAGAGGGTGCATTAACCCCGTGTAAAATCTCTCAATTTTCCTGTTTAATACAGACTATTTTATATTCCTAGAGGAAAGAGGTCTTTATTTCCAAGCGCCAGAAAAGTTGTCTCATAATTTGGAAAGCTTGCAGCACTTTGTAATGACGCCAATTTAGTAGAAAAAGAATAAATTGCACCATGTGTTATTTACAAAAATAATTTCAACTATGTCTGGATTCTTCTCTGAACCAGGTTTAGTGCCTCAGGAAAATAACTGAAGTAAAATCGAATTGCCTATGTAAAATTTGTCAGAGAGAAATGTTCTTTGTAAGTTAAAAATTTCTTGACTCTTCCCTCCTCTGGGGAGAGTGGCTTGCTGCAGTCATCCAGTCGGAAGGGAACCTTTGTCAAAAATCTCACAGTAAGGGGAGCCACAGTAGGGAACCAAACCTACTCCGTACGTCCTGTGAGCTGTTTCATATGATGTATTTTGACTACTGGGGCAAAGATTTGACACATGAAGCAAATGCCACTAGTGTTGAGCTTTAGCAAGTGACTCTTTTTTGCCTTTACTTTCTGTTTGCAGAAGAACACTACACCAAAATTACATGTACACCGTTGAGCATAGCACGAACTCTCTCTCTATCTGCTCCCCAAATCATTGATGAGTTTCTTTGTAACAGTGCTCTCCTCCTTTCCACTCCAAAGGCAAGCCACCTGTGTGTCCTTACCCTGGATTCAAGCACTTTGTAGACCTGGCAGAAATTTCCAGCCTCATCATGGACAACAGACTGGTACCCAAGGGTATTTCTACCACCTCAGAAATTGCCTGTGCTCCCACACAAGAAATGCTCAGAAGATAAGCTCCTACTGTAAATCTATTCTCCCAAAAGATGTCATTCAGGGAATAAGTAAAGTCTTATACAAGGCCATGACATCCTGTGAATTCTGCTTTCTTCCTCTTGGACACCTGGATGATCAGCATGCATACTCGTGTTGCACCAGTTACGGGAGATTTGAGGGCTCTCCTTTAGGACTTTAGGACTCCTTTATTGCCTCCACAACTAGCTGCCAAAGAACATGACTTGGCAGCTCTGGAGCTGGGTAAGAAGTCTCCATCTTCTGCAGTGAAGTCACAGGCTATCTCGTATGGAGACATCAGTACCAAAAGACAGAAGCCCAAAAGCCAAAAGCCAAAAGCCAAAAGTGGATTCAGCATTGTGCTGCTGGCTTAAAAAGCTCTACATATGTTAGGAGCAGGTGTCTCATGTTTCCTCTGAAACAGTTGTTGCTCTAGTTCAGGGTCACCACTGTCAACATGCCAGGGTTTACAATGCTTTGCCATGAAACACAAGAGAAACATCAGCAGCAACAATCTTGTGATGAATCTTTTGTGATGCTGGTACCAAGACATCCCCCTGCCTAAGAGCTTTTAGTTCTCTGATGATATCTTGTTGGATCTGTAGGCAGCATCTCTGAGTCTTTGCTCTCTTAATGTAGGGATAACTGATGCCAGAGCACAAGAGTAAGGTTAGAAGGAGGAAAAGGAAAAATAAAGGAAAAATAATCCATATATATTTCAATAAGAGACTTCTAAAAATCAAAACAGCAATAGAGGTAGAACAAGAAAAGAAGGGAAGACCAGAAGCTTAAACAGAAGATGAAGCAGAAGCAAGCTGTAACAACAATTGTTTGTAGTAACAAGCAGCTAGGGAGATGTACATGACCTTTGCCCCTTCCTATTACATGAGAACCCTTGTAGGATGTCACAGGAGCTTTGATTGTAATCCTTCTGTTGGAACATGCAGTTAAATATGTGTGGGACAGCATAGCTGTATTATGACCAACAAGACAAGCTGTAAGCAGCTTCTCCACTAAGCCCTGATGAGCTTCTGGAGCAAAGCTGTTGGCTGAATTCCTTCCAAAATGAATATTTCTTAAGTGCACTGCACACTGAAGTCCAAAGCACCGTTTAATAAATAGAACTGGTAATACGACTTGTTTAAAGCTGCACTACTGCTCTGAAACTAAACTCCTTAGCAGAAACAGCCAAATAAGACTAAAACTATTTCAATCTTTTTTTTTTTCTTTTTATTTTTTTTTTTTTTTTGCATTGAGGAACACAAAAATTCCTTCCTTACTTCATTTATCCACTATTCTGCTTCACTACACCCTTGGAAACAGTGTATTCCTAAAGTTATGGGAGTGCATCATGATCATCTGTCTGCCTTGCATGAAATCTTCTATAGAGATGTCAATACTCGTGTGAAATAAGCGTGTAAAAAGGCAAACTCTAGGATCTGAATTTCAGGTCTTCCAAACTCTGAAGGCTTGGGAGGAGTAGGGGGGGAAAAACACATTATTTCTGTGCAACATGAACCTTTGGGTTTTGATTGAAGTCAGTTTCGTCATTCAGATGAGAATTCTGTGAGCATCTGATGTACAGAGGATTCCTGATGTGCTCAGGTCTGCTCAGCTTTCTGTCTGCAAGTGAAGTGCATGATGAACTGTCTTGAATAATTGTGAAAAGAGATAAAACTTTATTACCTCGCATAGAAAGTTAGTTAAAGGAAGTCTGTCATAGCAAACAGAGAGGAGGACCGAAGTTAATGAGCTGCTTTCAGTGTGATGGGTTTCTTTGAAAGAAGCTGTGATTCCACACAGAGGTGCCATTAAAGAAAAGTTATCACAGAATCAGTGAGAGGCCCCATAATTAATAAGGTGCAAGAGCACAATGCTGCTTAATGTAATATAACAATTCTGAACTGTAGAGAGTGTCAGCATGGGCCTTCATTTACTGTCCCTGCTAAATCAGGAGTTACCAGTCTCATCAGAACATGAAATGGTACACGTGTGCAATTGCTTCATTTTTATGCAGTTAGAAAAGTAATGCTTTGTTATTGTTTGTGACTACACTCTGCCCTTTCAACTACTTTAGGATTCATTGCAGTGTTGCATCTGTTCGGTACGCCAAGTTGGGACAGGACACATACAGCATTTGGCCAAATATGGCACACAAAAGTAAGGCTTAAAGGCATCCCAAATGTTAGAATGGTTTGAAGTTATAGTCAGTATGCTCCAAACAAGCAGGAGGGCATTCGAGTTTGGGTGAGAAACTGCTTTTAAACACCAAGTGCTTTGTGCTTTATTTGCTCTTTTATTTCATCTTACATGCTGATGGCTGCACCCAATTGTTTCAGCAGACTGAACAGTTATTCAGAGAGTAACACATTTCCTGAAGGAAAGAAGCAGCATATTAAAACCATTAATTAAAGAGGTGTTCTATTCAAGTCTGGGAATAGCAGCCTTTTCATTATACATATGTGAAATAAAGTCATAAAAACAGACTGCAAGCTCGAGTGCTTAAAGATGCAAAACCTTATTGCTTCACTTGCAGAAAAGGAGGGAAGAACTTGTGCTCTCCCTGTTTCAGACCTTTCACCACTGCAATGCCAGGTTGAAGTCTGAAGAAGTAAAAGACTAGAGCTGAATCTTGAGAGCCTAAAGAAGTAACGCAGGCTTTAATAGTGAATTAACTTTGTCAAAAAGGATTTTTACTCCTGGTACAACTGAGAAAATGGCAGTTCTGAAGAGTTTCAGAAAATGGCTTGAATAAAGAGTTAAAATACTGTGATGTTTACAGTAACATGAGCAAGGACAATTGGAAATATCCTGTATACCAATTAAGTAGCATATTTGAGATCTACAGATGTTAGCACATCCATTCATGGAGATATCACATCAATAAAAAGATGAGAAAAAAAACAGCCAAGCAGAAGACATGTTTTAATCCTTTCATAAGGTATGGAAGATGTAAAACCAAATTTTTTCCCTTCCAAATCCTAGTCTTAAATTTCCCAAACACTCTTCCCATTTCTCTAAATAAATAGCAAGCAGAAATTAACAAAGGTATTACTTAGAGAAAACAAGCCTCTAATTAGGAATATGATAGAAATAGGAGCTTAAGTATTGGTAGCAGACTGGAACAGTGATTAAATCAAAATCACAGATTATTTATTTTATAGGTAGCTTGTGATTTAGCATTAAGAAATGTAAATTAAAGCTCAGAAAACTGAAACCCTTTACTGTGATTTGACTTGCTTAAATCTTTATCTCCAGCACTTTCCTTCAGCTTAGAAGTTGGGCAGAGCCCTGAAAAAACCCTGTGGTTTTGACATAGCATTACAGTTCCCCTGAAACACCTGCTACTAAAACTATAAAAGCTCAAATGCTGATAAACTCAAATTCTGCATTGTGTGTGTCACAGGGAATCTCAAACAATGTTTAGAATTGATGTTGGTAAATTTTTTATCTGTTCTCCTCTTGACCTGATTGAGAAAAAAACCCAAACCAAACAAACTTATCTGAATCCTTTCCTTTCTGAATGTCTCTACTTAGAAATAATTCATGACTTTGGACAAGTTTCTTACCCTGCTGACATCAATGAAGCTAAAGGCGCAGATCCTGAAATTTGAATAGGACACCTATAGTCAAACACAAAATCATCAGACCTTGTGCTTAAATAAAACACGAATTTTAAATACTTACTAACACAATGAAAATTTGGCTCGGGTAAATCTAGAAACATGTCTAATTTGATATTTACTGAGCTGGAAGTCTTAAACAGACATTAAATACTTCTTTCCCTGGATTGTTTTCTGAGGTTCTTAGCTTTTTCCAGGCATTGATCTCACATATTAAACTTTAATAGAAGATAAGGTTTAATCAAAATCCCTAAACTATTTTAGAGAAAAGAAAGTTAAGTGTGAAATAAAGCTTTATGCACTTCTATGTTCTGTTGGAACACTTCAGTGTTACCAAACATTGTTTTAGAGACCATACAGAAGGAATTAATATAAAAAATATTTGGCAAGTATCTTATACACTGTAAACTTTCAAACAAAAATTAAAATTACTACCTAAGGTACCCGGGAACAATAACTAGAGTTTAATAAAGTCAGTACTATATTACTTCATTTTTTGGATAGCAGCATAATGAAATTCATAACCATTGTCACCTTAAGTACATATGTAAAAAACTTAATCCCAGATTCTCAAGGTGCAACAAATTGTTCATTATTTTCTGATGAGGAGAAAGTTCTTCTCCTCCTTCTGTCAAATACCCATACTCCTCAATTATTTTTTCGTTTCCTCACACACTGCAACTTCTTTTTTTTCTGGATCCTCAATAAAAAACCATGAAACTCATGCATTATATATTTCAGGGTATTGCTTTAACATCTTAGCCATTTAAAAATAATTTTCAGGAAAAAATATCTTGGAGAAATTTCAAAAACGGTACAATCATCATTACAATAAGACATAGAACAGTTACATTAGAAAACACCTCTCCTTCGGGATACCGTCTGCCCCCCAAAAAAGACCACAACCACCAATAAAAAACAACCCAAAGTTGCATCCTCAAAAAATCAAATTAACTTCTGATTCCAGATAATTAATGTAAACTATGGCCGATCACTTCAAAATAATTTCTGCTTAAAATAATTGGATCTTACATGACTGCATTCTGTTATGAAAATATAAGTGAATTTAAAATAAAAATAAATGCCTTAATTCAGTCACTTTTGTTAGTCAGCATTAATAATGATAGACAAATATTTTATATTTATTGACATAAGTAAGTACTAAATAGGAAATATCATTTTTTATTAGCTAAATGTAGACTTTAAGGCATGCAGGGTGGTTTCTGTAAAAATAGTTCCATATTCATTTTACATAAGTCTACTAAATTATGAATAGAAATTCATGACATCAATCTAACAATCTGTATAAGTAATTCTGCTGTGCATATGTAATACTGTGTTAAAGTACTACTGACTAATTCCTTGAAGTTATAAGGTTTGCACGGGCTGAAGCAAACTTTCCACAGTAGAAGTCCATGAGATTTCATTTCCTTTTTCCAGCTACTGCTGTCAGAAACATTGTGAGAGTAACATTATTTATAACATTTATTCTCCTAGCTTCAGCTAAGACAGAATCACAGAATCATAGAATCATCCAGGCCGGAAGGGATCTCCAAAAGGTCATTAGTGCAACCTCCCCGAAGTCGCAGGGACATCCCCAACTAGACCAAGTTGCCCAGGGCCTCGTCAAGCCTCACCTTGAATATCTCCAGGGAAGGGGCCTCAACCACCTCCCTGGGCAAACTCTTCCAGTGTTCCACCACCCTCAGAGGAAAGAAATCTTTTCTAATATTCAACTTAAATCTACTCTTCTCCAACTTCATCACGATCATCTTCGTGGCCCTCCTCTGGACCTGCTCCATCAGGTCCACATCCTTCCTATATTGAGGGTTCCAACCCTGCACACAGTGCTCCAGGTGGGGCCTCACCAGAGCAGAGTAAAGCAGCANCTCTGGATGACATCCCTTCCCTCTGATGTATCAACACCACACATCTTGGTGTCATTTGAAAACTTTCTAATGGTGCATAATGGACATATTAGGTTAAAGTCACAGGAGCAGAGGAAAAATGCTACCTGAACTTGGACATAAATGCAATGTAGATGAATTTTTTAAAATAAAGCTATATGATTCCTTTGATTTATGCCTTAGACATGGAGATACAAAGATGATCAAGAAATCATAATACTTAAATGTATTTTCTTAGTCTGTTTTTTAGTGAAAGGTACAATAACCCATTTGCTATAGTGTAGACAGCATTTTGACCAAATTATAATGAAACTGTATAAATACTAACATATGTTTTTCCTCCCCAGACTTTCAACAATTTTTTCCTGAACTTCTTCACTTGCTTAAATAAATAAAGCAATACAAATGGTTGGGTTTGCAGATCTAATCCTATTGCAATCAGTGTCAAAGCGATTTGACATTCTCCATTGAGAAACATGACCACCAGAAAATGGCTTAGCCTTGGAAGTTGATACAAAACTGAAATCCATCATGTTTCCAGTGATATGGACTAGATTTCACTGAACCTTCAGGGATGTACAGACTCTCTAGGCAGATTTTGAGCAAAGGCAGGAGAAGCCAGCTTGGTGCCTTTGGGACTCTGATGTCCTTGGACAATGAAAGGCATTAAAACCCCTGTAACTCTGTGTAAGCAAGCCTAGCTCCAGGAGCAGTTCAGTTTGGCCAGAATCAGGTAATACCTTCCTTGTCCTTTATCTCTCTTCACTTTACTATCTCATCTTTATGAAACTATATTGAAGACCTTGTTTCTATGTCTTAAAAATTACATTTGTCTTCTAGTTTAAGTCTTTGAAAACCAGTTAGATCATGCTTATTCTGGAAATGTGACAATGAAAACTGAATGGAAGTGATACATTATTTTATTCCTGGATTGCTATTGCTGTTGGTCTTAAATGACTATTTTCAAGGTTCCACATATGGGGATTTGTCTTTGTCTTCAATTATTCATGCAGCATTTCACCCCCACTCTGTCTACCATCTTCCCCAAGAAGACATTTGACTAATCTTCCATTTTTCTACTGCCTACATTTTGGTTTATTTTACGCTTCCTCTGCATACTGTTCCTCAGTACCCAAATGCACATTCCCATATGGCATAGAAGGTTCAGACATATCCTTTCACTGGCTTAATTGATCAGGAATGCTAATTGCTCTCATAAAAATTTGGTGCCTACTTTGTTTCCTACTGATTTATTCATAAAATTGAAGAAGTTTCTATTGTTTTCCATTATACACTATACAGAGGTACCTCATACTTGTATCACCCATTTAAGAGGATTTTTGCTCACCAATTATAACCATCACTGAGTTACAGAATGATATGGTGTCATTTCAGATAAAAATGTAACTTGAAAGAGATTGGTTTGAAAAAAATCCAGAAAATCTAATTACTTGGGACATTTAGTATTATTTTGAAATAAAATAACACTAAATAATTAAAATAATTAAAAATCATTAACTTTTCAATGTTAGTAACTGAACCAGGGCTCTTCCAGCTATGAATGAGAAAGCACAAACAGAATTACCATCCAGAAAGTGAGGAGATTTCTTCATCAGTAAGAGTAAACAGAGTAGTTTATTTGGTCACTTTGATAGTGAGACTATAAATTTGAATCTGGTCAAATACGATCCTGATATTCAGGTTTGTTTTTTTTTGTTTTTTTTTTTTTAAATCTATGTTCACCTGCAGCCACAGCTGGAAGTTATGAAGTCTACTCCACTCCACACTGCTTCACCAGAAAAAGTTACTTTAGAGTCTCTTTCTGACCAAAGTTCCTTCCAACTTAGCCAAGAGCTGCAAGAGTACTCTTACACTGGAGGACAGCTGAGTCAATACACAACTAAGCACTGTACGTGGTGTGAAAAGTCTGAGTCAAAATTTCTAATTTGACTTGAATAACTTAGAGAGTAGCACTGTATGAGATTAATTTAGTGGCACAAATATTACTTTCATGGTGATGAGCTCAAATAGTTTCATATAAGGATAAAAATACTTGCAAATAGTAGAAATATTAAGTATTCTAGAGTACGCCTATGGTTATTTGAATTTCCTTCAAAGGTTTTGGAGTAGTTCCATCTGACTCTTGGCTAAAATATGAACTCCATTAAGGTGAATATGCTATATCCAGGCTGGAAAACAGACCTGACCCATTACATTATTCATTAATATATCTGATAACTTCCTAGCTTCTGGTGAGCTTGAATTTTGTTGCTGGTAATTTCTCTGCATGCTTTGACAGATCTGGTTGTGAAGAATGGACACACTTTCTCCTGTGCAGAACATAAACAAGAAACAATCTTAACTGGCAAACATTTAAGTGGAAGGATTGGAGATTAAAATTCTAGTCAAATCCAAAGCAACTCATTCATAAAATTAAGAATGTAATCAACACTCGTTTTTCGTCTGCGCCTAATATAATAAACACAGAACTCAATTTCTTCCACCTCCAATTGTTGAAAATAGTAGCACACAGATTCTTGAAAGTTTGAAGTGAGCATGCAGAATGAGAAAGTTAAAATGCCCAAATCAAAGCACTCTCTCATTCAATCACTCAGGAAATTATTATGAGCCCTAGACATATTTCCATGTACTTGCAAAATAAGAACATTGAATTTGTCACTGTCAGTCACTCATCCCTTCACTTATATGCAAATGCTAGTAGTCATTCTATTCAGTTCCTTTAGTCCGGAGTTTGAAGACGCAATCTCCTTTCTTAGTGTGATAGCATGGATTAAGATCAGGATGGAAAAAAAACTGCAAGATTAGTATGAATTCACTCTTCTTGCTCTTTGAAGTTCTTAGCCCTTATTCTGCTTTTAAAATACATTGATTAAATTGTCAAACTTTTCTGAGGGCGATTGAAATGTGAGGAAGCCCTCCTATCTTTCTTGTCTTTATCACCACCATGGCATAAGTGGAGGCAACAATTTCCATTAGAAAGCCGTGTATTCATGGGTAGGAATGAGGCAGGAAAATCTGATTTGTTTGATTTCCTGTGGCACACAGCTGTACCAAAGTGTTACGTTTTCCAGCCACAAGCCCTCTTCACATTCAGAAAACTTGTCTGAACAGAATCTGAAATCTTCAGATGTTTACCCAAGATTTCTCAGTGTTACAAAGTTTATCAATGTCTCCAGACAAAGCCCAGATACAGCTAGCACTGCAACAGGCACTGTTATCGTATGTGCTGTGCTGGTAATCACAAGCTCCACAGGGACATTGTGTTCATCTTGCTTCTGATTCGATGCAGGTGAGCTCTGTACTGATTCACTGTAGAGCTGATGCATGCAATACAACTCAGTGCAAACGTGATGATCATCTCAGGTGGGCAGGTACTTCTGGCTGAAAAATGCTGAGAACCCTTGCACAGGCAACTGGATTCACAAAATGACACAAAGTTTAGATGAAGTTCACAGGTTGTAAAACGGGATCCAGACACATTTTATTTCACTTCCTAAATTGTGCACAATCAAAAGGTTGCGTTTCCCTAATCTGTACCAAAACCCCTCAAACCTCAAATACAAAATAATAATTTTTTACCAAGAGTGAATGCAGAACAGAATATAATCATCAGCAGTCTCAAGTGAAGAAACAGAGCCAGTTTTCTGGCTATTTCTGTGACAACAGGAAAATTATTTTAAACATTTGAGGGGTAAGACCTTTTTTGACCATGTTATTTGTTTCTATTTCTAAATATAGCTTTAATACAATTATAAGCTCTTTATACACAAAGGTCTTGCTGAAGTACAATAAAATAGAAAGCTTCATAACAAGCTTGTCTTTGTGACTGAGATCAGAAAAAGTCTGTAAAGGAAAAATAGTTTTTTTGAGCTTCATTTTTAGATGCCGACCCTGGACGCTATTGTGCACTTTTGTTAAAGATTGTCTGTGAGCCCAAGAAGCACAGAAGCCACTGCATTGTGTAATGGATGCCCATAAGAGTATTTCCATATAAACCACCTCATATTTGAAGTCCCTCTGAGAAAACAATGTGTTGTGGATTCCTTTCTTTTCACAGAGTAACTGCTGTAAAATCAGCAGAAAGCAGAGCAAGCTAATCTCCGCTGCCACTGCTCTGCAGTAAGGCTTTTCAATTGCTAGAATGATTCATACCCCACCACTGTTCTACATTTCTTTTGCATTGACTATGCAGGAAAAAAGATGAGGGTCTTCTCTCATAATAAGCCTTTTTTATAAACCGATTTTTATAAATGTTCCACTTAATAAGAAACCCCTATGTACACTGAATTACCACAAGCACCAGAGTAAAAATAATCTAGGTGGTGAAGGGGTTGTGCAGAAATCAAAGCTGAGACTTGGTAAGATGTGCACTGCAAAAAAGCTGAAACAGAAATTTGATTCTTCTTTCTATTTGATATTAACCCTTAAGATGCAGAGGCTTCCTTGAAGATATTTTTGCACTATTGGTGTGAAAACCACAACTAAATCCCAAAACTAATAAAAGGAAATTAAAAAACCCCAACCAAACGTGAAAAAAAATGTATAGCAATAAAAACACAGTACTATTTACCATAACAGCCACATCAATGAAAGGTAAGAACTCAAAACTATAAAAAAAAATAATCAACAGAGATGTATAAATATATGTTACAGCTGTATGTGTGCATTATCGACACAGCCACATACAATGGCTTTCTCTTGTTCCTGTATTTCTTTGGATATCTCTTCCCACACCACTACAGATTTCTAACTAATGCTTCAAAAAGCAAAACTTGATTATGTAAAATGATATTACAAAAACACACACAAACGTGCTTTTTTTTTAGAATGCTTTAATTATTGTCTTAATTTGAAAACTCACAATTTCAATTTCTGGACTAAAAAATACTGAGTTAGAATCTTAATTTGGAGAATGTCAGCATTTCAGTAAAGGTCTGATCCTCTTTTAGTCCAGCCTCAGAGTGAGTGGTTACTTGATAAATTTAAGAGACTAACCCAACCTAAAAGACCAACATAGAATCTAAAAGTTTTCAGTTCTCCCAGTTCTTTTTCCAAATAAGGATAAGAGTTTCCTTAACATAGATATCTTCAGGTATAATTACACCACATGAGTTAGAATAGTAGGTGTTCCCTAAAAGTTATTAAAAAAGAGATGACATGCATGCATGCTTTCATCCAAGTCAAGGTGGAATAGGAATTGCAGTTTAATGTCTGAAATGGAATAGCAGCCTGAAGGTTGTAGCTGTCTTTGTGGATATATTAATATCTTATCTAATAAAAGACAATTACCACTGAATACATTCTCTTTAAAGTTACAGTAAAAAAGAAAGAATTTAACAACATATTAGAAAATATTATTTTGACAAAGTGCCATTCATAGGCAAATCCGACCATTACACAGCAGCACTGAGAAACATATGGAACAGCACTTCTCTAAAATTTCCTTCTTACAGTCTCCGGAGTGCTATAGCAATTTCTCCATTTGGATGTACAGAAAATGACCAAGAATAATCATATGTGTTATCATATTATGGGATTTCCCTTGTGTTTAGAAGGCATTGTGGTTTATAGTAAGGACACTGTTTTTAGACCACTATTATCTTAAAACAGGAGGTAAAAGTGAGGGGAGATAAGGAGAGGACACTGAGTCTGTTTTGAAAAATCAGTGGAGTAATGATTAACAAAAGTGAAGTTTCAATACACTGTGATCCCATTTCCCATTTGATGCGAAGATGTTAATTTAAATCTTATTTGGAATCTTTGTACATTTACTCTTCTGCACATTTGTAAGGAAATTATGGTTTTTGAATTGTGAAACACTGCACTGCAGATACTGGAACTATTAAACTAATTTTATTGTTAGATTACTTCTTTCCTTTTTGATTTTTTTTTTTTTTTGGTTACTCTATATTTTGTATATTTCTGTAGTTACTTGTATCTTCACACAGGCCAAAAATTTCCTATTGATTTTGCAATAGTTTTTGCAGTTGCAGGAGAATCAATCAATCAAACAAATAAGTAGTTCTTTTGTGAAGTACAAAAAAAAACTGAAATAAGTAGAAAGAGATAAAGAGACTGTCTTTACTCAGCCACTTCTGAAAATTTGGTCTTCCTTGTTCTTTTGTTCATGTACTGATACTTCTCTTTCCCACTTCCTTTACTGCATTCACATGCTGCAAGTGTTCATAACAGAAAATGAAATAAAATGAAACAAGTGCTTGCACATAGGCTCAACCTCATATTTCCATCCAGGGTGTTACTTTCTGCCTTGATGTGTTTGCTCAGATCTTAGCAAGAGAATGAATTTCCCATGAGCTTGCAAGAATAGTTTTTCATGAAATGTTCAATTTCAGGCATAGACCCTGAATTATTTTTGTTTAAGCTTTCATTGAAGACTGCCTGTGATGGGACAGAAACAACCATCTCATGTTCTAAACTCAACAAGCACCATGAGACTTGTTTGGAGAGTTCAAATCTCTGACGAACAGCCAGATGTTTCTCTGGAGAGCATTTTCATTGCCAGTTCTCATCAGCAGTAGTCTGCTTATCAGGTTCAATGCCAGTTCTCCTCCAGAATTTGAACTCATGGTTTCAAACACAGGCACACAGTTATTGCCTCAGGTTATGGTCACGAATCTTGATTAATCAATAACTTGTTGTTCTCCCAGCAGTTCAGTATGGTCTCAAGGGCAAAGTGTACAGTATTTGAAGGCCAAGATCTGAAATCTGAGATTTACTGGGGGTGGAGAGGGAGAAGAAAAAAAGGGAATATGGAAAAAAACTGAGTAATACATGGACAAAATTAATTTGTAGACTGCTTTGTAAATCAGTCAATATGGTTTTTAATTAATTGGAATATCCCATGCAAGCCAAATTGGAGTTGAAGAAAACCACTGTTTGCAGCCACAAATCTGCTTACACCATTCTTAAGAGTGCTGTGCATTCCTGGCACTGGAACTCATGACAAAATCCAAACACTGACCCTTGCTTTTGAAAATCATGGTACCTTTACCTTAATTCTAAACAGGTTGGAAATAAACAACATCAGGAAACGTTACATTTGTGAAAAAAAAATCTGTAATGATAGGACTTGCATTCCTTTTTGCTGCAAGTTCCCATTGTTCAAATATGCATTTTTACCTTTCACTCCCTGGATGTGAATCTTCTTATTTGTTTTTTATAATTAAACGCTAGACTCTGAAACTCTATTTGTGTGTTTACACAGATGGAGTACTACATGTTAACAAGAAATCTCTTCAGGGACTTTTGTGCTTTCTCTGTAAAGAAAGGGCAAAAAATTTAGTAATCCCTCTGCTTTATAAATGACCCTGCATTTACACTCCAGATTAATTGATGACAATTTGAAGTAAAAGGGCATTTATAGAGCTGTCCTGCTTTCATGCACAGCGTGCTCTGATGTGTCATAATATTGCATTTCCTCCATACTTCTGTAGTGTTAACACAGTTTTGTAACCAATCCTCATCACTTTGATTTGAAATATTGGTATGATAAAAACTATTTGTACAATATAGGAACATATACAAAACGTTAGTATTTTCAAAATCAGAATGAATGAAGGTAGCATTTTTCTTTACATGGAGACTGTCACTATTTACTGTAGTGGAAAGAAGGTTCAAGTTAAATTCCTGGAGGATAGAGTAATATAAGGTTAAACAAATTGATTCCAAGGTCAGTTTCAGAATTAAGTAGTTTCAGCACTTTTCCTGGTAATAGGCACCATTTACTAATTTATTTATTTTTAATAGTTGATAGTTTACGAATAGAAGTTCTGTAAAACCAAGCTTTTATATTATGTTGACACTCTAAAGTACTTCATATTCGTAGTAAATGTACTTTCAAGTAAAAATGCCATTAATGAGCTAATAAAATCAGCAATATTCCATACAAACTTTGAATTAATATTGTCATTTTATGGAAGCTTTAGCTAAAATCCAACTACTCCAAGTAGCTGAAGTCTAGCACTCCAGAAATACAGAAATTAAAAACTTTTCACAGGTTGAAATTTTCTCTACCCATCAAATTACAGAAAACTACAAACATACATGCTATTAAATTAATCTGACATTTTACGGGACATAAAACCACAACCAAACCAAAATCCAAACTCATTAACATTTTCCTGAAATTTAATAGTGGACTGCTATCTGTAATTCCCAAGAAAAACTGCAGTAAATCTAGAGTTTTGTTCAGAACTCCAGAACGAGATTTAGGACACCATCTCCTGCTACAAATGACTGTAGGTGTGTTGGGATTTTCTGCATGGAAACTTTTTTTTTTTTTTTTTTTTTTTTTTTTTTTTTTTTTGTTTTTTCTTTATNNTTTTTTTTTTGCTATGGGAGCTGCTACTGAATTTCCATCACAATAGCATTTAAAGAAGCTCTGGATATGCACTTAAAGTCTTCTGAAGTTTCAAAGTGAAAAATATTTTTTTTCTTTAATCTTTACTTAAATTTCAACTCCTTAAATCCTTTGGAAAGACAGAAAAATAGAAGTGATTTAAGACAGTACAAGTTGTACACTAACACAGTTGTATTTTTTTTCCTTTATTTAACCATCCATAGTCAAAATTCTTGGTGCTGCTGATGGTGAATACACAAAATATCATTATCAGTATCATCTGTAACAGTAGCCTTGTGGATTCTCTGTCAGAGTTAGAAAATGATTTTTACAAAGCTTTAATATTACAAGTCACAGATCAAGATAAACCAAAGTAATGGATAATTCTGTATGCATCAGTTTCATTGCCCAGTCCGAGAAACATATAAGGCACCCAATAGCATCATAACCAATATTACAAGTCACAGATCAAGATAAACCAAAGTAATGGATAATTCTGTATGCATCAGTTTCATTGCCCAGTCCGAGAAACATATAAGGCACCCAATAGCATCATAACCAATATTACAAGTCACAGATCAAGATAAACCAAAGTAATGGATAATTCTGTATGCATCAGTTTCATTGCCCAGTCCGAGAAACATATAAGGCACCCAATAGCATCATAACCCTATAAAAATAAAACTTAAACACTTTGTTCTAAATTATTTTCATGCACAATAGAAATAAAATCAGGTTTCAAAACAGAAAACCCTTTGTTGCTGTTCTAACTCAAATTCACCCAGATGGAGTTAAATGTAACTTACATGCCCCAAGGGAGCATTGGGATATATCATGGCCCTGAGAGGCCCTGCTCCTTGGGTTCAGGTGTCCCTGTCTAAGGTGCAACCATGAAACCTTGAATATAAGTGCTATGAGAAAGCTCTTGGAAAGAGCTGAAGGAAGTCTCTGCAACCTCTGACCCTCACTCTAACAATGGACTTCACTTTCTGGCTCAACCTTGGCCTTGTTTTGTTATTAGGTGCTTGTCCGGTGGCCACAGGGATACTGACTGACCTTTGTTCTTATTGCTGGACCAAACACCAACCTCCACTGAGTTGACTTCTTGTCTTGATCTGGACCTGCCTTATTTCTGTGGGTTTCTCCGGTGATCAAGACTCTTGGCTGACCCCACTTACCACTGCTAAACCTGCCCTGCTCTTCTTGTGCAGGTCCTCTGGGACTGTTTCCTTGTTGGTAAAGGGGACTGTTCCTGCCTACCTTAGCCCCTCGTTTGCCCTCTCTAGTGGACTTCACTCCTGCTCTTCTCTGTCTAGTACAAGTTTGATATATTTACATAAAAATATAAAAACTTTTCAATGGTTAAAAAAAACCTGGGAAGAATGAGGGGAAAAGTTAAATAATTCTTTAAGTCGTGTAATCTTGTTTTTCATCTCACAGAATGACAATAGGTCCCATATTTAATTTCTTGACATTTTGTCCAGAGCATTTGATACTGGTCACTGACAGTGCTGGGCATGCTGGAGATGGACTCTGGGGGTTATCCACTGTGGTTTGTGCTATTCCCACCTCTTGTTCCAAACAAAAAGTTACTGACAAGCTAGGGAGTCCAAAGCCTTTGCATGTGCCTTTGGTGTCAGCCACAAATGAAGTGAGGTATCACTTCCAGAACCTTCAATGATGAAACACAAAACCTGAAATTTAGTCCCCCTTGGACTAAATGTGCTACCATTGATTTCTAACATGACTAAATTCACTTTTGGTAATCGTATACGTATTTGAAAGCAGGTGAATCCAAAAGTCTTTGCTCAATTGCCTTCTCCCCTGCAACTTTTCTGGTTGCAGAGTGAAAAATACAATTGGATTTTTCATAGAAAAAAGGTAAAGCAATGTCATATTACAACACTGATAAAGCTGTGAAGGGCCCATCTGATCTGCTAAAAAACCCCCTGTTTGGTTTAAGATGAAATGGCACATGGGCAGAAGAAAAACTGAAAGGAAAGCAATTGTCAAAGCTACTGCTGGATATCTATTGACACAGTCTTTTAACACTGTCCCACATGACATCCTGGTCTCAAAATTAGAAAGTCATGGATTCGATGGGTGGACCACTCTGTCCATTCTCTGATAAAGAAATTTTTTACTGTGAGGGTCATGAGACACTGGAACAGGTTGCCCAGAGAAGTTGTGGCTGCCCCATCCCTGGGAGAGTTTAAGACCAGGCGGGATGGGGCTTTGAGCAACCTGGTCTGGTGGGAAGTGTCCCTGCCCATGGCAGGGGAGTTGGAACTCAATGATCTTTAAGGTCCCTTCCAACTCTAACCATTCTGTCATCCTGTGATTCTATGATGACTTGAACATAAAGCAAGGAGTGGCCTGCTCAGTTAGGAGCTACTAATGTCAGTCACTAGAACAAGGTGCTGTCCCGAGCAAATGGGGACAGATGGTAAAATACTTGTTTTGCAAACAAAACTGAACACATTAAAAGTTCTGGCTTCAGATGAGCTAGAAGATCTTGTCAAATACCAACTTTCACATAGACTGAAGTAAAGTTTCTAGAATACCAATGATTAGCTTGCCCTTCCTCATAGTTTCTTCAGCTCATTTCAAATCCTGGTCTTGGCTTGGAGTGGCTGATGTAAGTCAATACTTTGTCAGCTGGGTGGCATTTGTTCAATTCAAATGACACCCGTCATGCTGACTTTTGTTCTAAAGCTCTGAGAGGTTAATTGAACGGATATGAAGAATAAGCCAGGCTAAAATTGCCTCTACTCTAACTCAGAAATACTAAGCCTCTAGACTTAATTTAAGACTTTACTATTTTGTGCATTAGACTGAATCATGTATGCAGTTTAAAGGAGACTCTGTTAATAAAAGACAACTTAATTTTTGAATTTGCATTTGGTAGGGAATTTCAGTACAGCAGAGATTAATGGATTCTGTACCTACCAGTGACACCAAGGCTTTTCCCATCTAGTATAAATATAGACTACTAAGTAAAAGAAAGTGAGGAAAGTGTGACATCTTTCTCTTTCTACACCCTCCCCTCTGCCCCCCCACCCCATTTGCACACTTACTACATTTACTTATGACCTTCAAAATGAATTCACAGACAATTTAATGTCAATTAGGGGGGCATCTGTGATGACCTTAATTTTAATTTCAATAACAACATATTGCAGACTTCTGTTTTATATGCAAATTAATTAAGGGTATAGTCATCGTATGCTGTATTCAGTATGTAATGATGAGGCAATTTGGAACATTTCTGTAAAGTATCATGCTTGGCTTTGTAAAACAGCAGGCTATGATGAAATATATGAGAAAAGCTAAATCTACTCAGAACTTTTTCCCCTCTGCATTACCAAATAAAGTTAGGTTTCTCTCTAAATTGGAGCAGCCTTGAGATAAAGACAATATAAGTAGACAGTGTAAAGTGCCTTGTCGCAGAAAAATATTGCCTTAGTTGGAAAACACGCTCAGATGATTTTGCAGGGAGTATGGTTGTAATCTTACCCAAGATTGCTTCATGTTTACTGTAAGAACCTTTCTGATTGATTGCATTTCAGCAGTTTTCAGGTTTAGGGAATTTCAAATTACTTTCATTTCTAAGATGACAGGGAGTATAACTTTCTGCAGTAGTTATTCTAAGTTGTAGAAGTATGTATCAATTTTATTCTTCCCCTATTGACACCAAATAGATTGTGTGCAATTTATGTATTTCGTGACAATAAAAATTCAAAATTCTGTTAATAAGGCTTCCTGTAGTTTGCTTTATCTGTGGAGTTTCTATAATGTAAAGAAAAATATCATATAGCTTTTTTCTTTATCTTACTTTTATTTTACATATTTTTAGTAAGCTGTCTTGAATATTTCGACTTCGATGGAAGCAAAACCAAAGATGTTCCTGCAAATCTGCACATGTATAAATTTGAAGTTAACGTTTAAGTCACTGGCCAAATGTATTTATATGTGTTCAACACTCATTGCTGTTGAGATTGTGATTTATTTGCCTGCCCTCGAATTGTGTCTTCTGTTCCATATTTCCCATCTTTGTCCCTCTGAAATCTACTAATCCCAACAATTACTTTGTTGAATGAGACCTTACTAATGGGAAAATGCAGTGAGAGAGCATTTCTTCCTTACCACATTTTTTTTTTTTCCCCTATGAAGGCTAACACTGCCAGCCACCTGGTTTTCCTGATGGGGTGCACAAGGAAGACACAGGAACCAAACAAGTGAAAATTATTATTAGAGCTAGTATTGACTGAGACAGTCCATAAGTTTTGTTCCACTTCTAATAAACTTTCATTTACATCCTGAAATCTCACCAAAAAATCAATCCTAAAGGAAAATCTTCTTGAGATGCTCAGTGGCAAACATGACATATATGTGATATATATTAAAACATTTTATAATATTAATTATAAATGCTGTACTTTTAAAGGAGAACTAATATTCTTTAATACCTGCAAATATTTACAAAATATGCAGGACTTACAAGTTAAAATTTCTAAACTATATATTCACTTATTTTGTCATGCAGTCTCTTCAGTTTATATGAAGCTCCACTGCAATTAATGTATGGTTCCTAATCTCTTATCTACCTTTGGAAACCTGCTTCAGAATCTTAACTTTCTGGACATAGTTTTATTTTAAATTGATACCGACTTCATACTGTATTTTGAAATACTTCTGCAAGATGTATTTTAAATAGTATCGCCTTAATTTGTTTTAGTTGTTTTATATTTCCCACTTATTGATAACAAGTGAAATGGTGAAGACCTGAAAGACTGTAAAATAAAATTAATGAAGTTCTTAAATTTTCTATATTCTTATGGGTTTTGTATCCGGTATTCCTACAGAGGCTACTTTATTACTTACAGTGTAGAACTTAAAAACAATAAATGTAGATGTGTGGAACGTTTTTTCTGGGCAATCAGGTTCAACTTTTGCCCTCAGATCCATCCACCTTCAAAATCATGCTTACAAAGGCCACACTCTGTCTTAAAACATTTCTTTCTGCTCTTGCTCTGCCAAAGTTACTATTTTCTCTAATGTTAGAAACCTCCTTTGAAACAAATTAATTGACAGCTTACATTTAATATTGTTTCAGCATTAACATTGCAAGACAGGTGAATAGGGTTCTGGTATACTAGCATGAGGAATTCTACTTTAAAATCCAGAGAAGGGCAATGAAGCTGGTGAGGGGTCTAGAGAACAAATCTTACGAGGAGAGGCTGAGGGAGCTGGAGTTGTTCAGCCTGAAGAAAAGGAGGCTGAGGGGAGACCTTATTGGTCTCCACAACCACCTGAAAGGAGGTTGTAAAGATGTAGGGATAGGTCTCTTCTCCGAGGTCACAGGCCATAGTACAAGAGGGAATGGCCTCAGGTTGCACCAGGGGAAGTTCAGATTGGATATTAGGAAAAATTTTTACACAAAGGTTATTAAGCATTGGAATGGGCTGCCCAGGGAAGTGGCTGAGGCACCATCCCTGGAGGTATTCCAAAGATGGGTGGACAGAGCTTAGAGACATATTTTAGTCAGTTTTAGCCCGTGTTGATGGTTGGACTAGATGATCTTAAACATCTCTTCCAACCTAAACAATTCTATGACTGCATGATTCTAAAATGCATATATTGTGAGCATTCATGGTAAGGTGAATTAGATCACTTCTGAGTATTTGTGTACCAAGTAGAAAGTATTATTAGGTAGCTAAAAAGAGAGAAAATGTTTTAAAAAATTTACATTATGCTTAGTTTTTGTTCGTACTCAGATAATGTAGATACTTCTTACAGATAAAACAATGCTTTTAGGTTACATGTTTTAGATTCTGTGTTATGGTATATAGCAAATGATTCTCTTGGAGTGATGCCTCTAGTAATACTGATGACAAGTTTCGTTAATTTACAACATAGTTATAATGTTGCCAATCCACTAATATTTTTTAAAAATCATTAATATTACAATATATTGATTGCCTGAGAGTATCACATATTCACAGTAGATGCCTAATGAGCTGAAGTAAATATTTACAGAATTAATACAGAATTAAATGTGCAGAATCAAACTTCTTTATTAAACATGGAAACTTGTTTGTTGAGACTTATAAAAATGTAAATACAACATAAAATAGAATCATATAAAAAAAATGATTTATAAAATTTTAGGAAATTGCCTTTGTAAAATTTAGAATTTTAAATTCTTACTTACAATACTCTATCAAAAATTCCTAGCAGCAACATTATGTGAACAGCAAAACACCTGAAATCTCCACATGCATGGATCTACATTAAGACATTCTTGACACCTAATATTAAAGTCTGTAGGGATTTTACAGGAACTCAAATTACATACAAGATCTGGAAACTATTTTTCAAATTAAAGGAAAATACAAGTTTTCATCACAATACATAGTATCACAAATTGTATTCAGTTATGTCTTTCAATGTTTTTTTATTAGGATTTAGGCATGAAGATATATTTTTGAGGTCATTATAATATTTACTGAAAACAGGATTCATAAGGACTGTTTTGTAAAAGTGATACAATAGAAAACCTTTTTTAAAAAATAATGTGAAATAATACCAAAAAATGACAATGCACATGAATTACTTTGATGTTTATTACTAATTCTTAAAATAATGAGACCAAAGAAAGCGATTACTAAAACTAATTCTGTTTCTGCATAAATGTGAAATAAGAAATTTGACATTTTGATACATTCTGCTGTCAGTAGAAAAAAAAAAGTAAGAAATTAAAAAAAAAGAACTAGATTAGTTTTCAAATCTCTGTCACAACATGGAACATCCATAACAAGCTGTCCTTCGAGGAGAAATATGCAAGCCATTTTTTATGACTGATGATTTTACAGTATCATTGTATCTTATGATGTCAGAACAGCGTTGCTGAAAGAAAGTTTAAAACTTTGATGCCACTTTTAAATGTAATTAAGAAATTACAAACCTAACATGATGAATAATCAATATAAGTATTTTACCTAATTAATTTATTATAGTTGGTGAAAGTATCTTAAAATATAAAATAGATTTAAATAATTTAGAAAAACTTGACTTTCCAGGTGCTTTTATACCAGTATTTTCCTGATTCTATATTAACAGCTTGGATCCAAAATGCATTTTTAGAAAAAATTCATTAACTCATTACCTTCCAAGTTACCAAGAGAAGTGCTTGAAATGTATAAAATTTACTGTTCTTCTGAGGTAACATGTTCATGTCCCACACTGTTTTATACTCCAGAAAGTCTGAGCAAAATTCCCAAATAAATAAGGCTATTTCATTTTGAAATGCTTTTTACAAGTCTACCACTATCATGCTGTTATTAAAGTATGGTTCAATCTAAATTTGCAATGTTGCATTTGGCTATAACTTTTACTTTATGACCTAAGAAACCTATCGTAATCCAGTCAATATACAACTCTTCAGGTGATGAGATAGAATCATAGAATCCTCCAGGTTGGAAGGGACCTCCAAAAGGTCATCTAGTCTGACCTCCCCACAGTTGCAGGGACAGCCCCAACTAGATAAAGATGCCCAGGGCCTCGTCGAGCCTCACCTTGAATATCTCCAGGGAAGGGGCCTCAACCACCTCCCTGGGCAAACTCTTCCAGTGTTCCACCACCCTCAGAGGAAAGAAATTTTTTCTAATATTCAACTTAAATCTACTCTTCTCCAACTTAAGTCCATTACCCCTCGTTCTACCTCAACAGACCTTCGTGAACAGCCCCTCCCCAGCCTTCCTGTAGGTCCCCTTTAGGTACTGAAAGGCTGCCATTAGGTCTCCCCAGAGCCTCCTCTTCTCCAGGCTGAACA
>VZRU01002968.1:2062-14874 GCA_013398155.1 Pedionomus torquatus
TTCCAGTATCTGAAGAGAGCCTAGAGGAGAGCAGGAGAGGCAATCTTTGTCAGGCAGTGCAGTGAGAGGACAAGGGGTAAAGGAGATGTCCCTGCCCATAGCAGGGGGGCTGAAACTTGGTGATCTTTAAGGTTTCTTCCAACTGTAACCATTCTGTGATTCTGTGTTTCTATAAAATTATGTGGCAAAACACAGAACTGCACTGTATGTGAAGCAACCACTGAAACAAAAAGTCATATAAAAGGTGTCTCCTCTGTGGCAGTCAGTCAGTTCAACTTTCATTGAACTTACGACAGCAGAAGAGCCAAGACCAGATCTGAAGGGCAACTGAACCTTGGTGCAGTTGCCTTTCTTCCCCAGTACACCTCTTAGCACCATCATCTCAGTTGGATGGGAAAACTTTCTTGTTGTGCTGGGGGAAGCATCTCCTTTCATCTCTGCAGAGAGCCACAACTCTCTCCCACATGGATTTTGGCAATCAGCAAAAGCAATGCACCATATTTCTTAATGTATCTTTGTGTCAATGACTTAGTGCAGCAAAGGCAAATTACCAGGTATTAATGCCATTGTATCAGTACTCCATGATCAGGAAAACACTCTGCCTGCAGAATCCTGAAGATGAGCCTCAGCTGACCAGAGCACTGTCTGTCCCAAGGCAAGGCTGTGGCAAAACCTGTGCTCCAGTTTCCCCTTAATTTTTCATGAAGTAGGAGAATGGTTGCATCTGCAGTAGTGTTTCAGACACTTACTCTTCTTCCTGAGCTGAGTCTGAGGCACTTTTTCCCCTGGAGGAGGATGTACCACTGAGCATCACAACTGATAACATCCTAGGAAAGATGAAGGATAAAATATAGACAGTGAGATCATGTCATGTCTTCTGGTTTTCCAAGAAGGCCTCATGACTTAAAGGCAGTTGGTGGTTCTATTTTTGATTTGATTAACACCAGTCACGTCATTTTTAAAAATGGCAAACTGGCTTCTCGTGGTCTGAATAGAGAAAGATGATTTTTAAGGTACATATGTGAAAGAAAAACAACCACCAGCTATAACTCATACTTGAGATACTGAGCTTTGCAAGTGCAACTGAGCACCAAGAACTTCAGAGCACTGCAATGACATTACTTCATTTGTTTTGGAAGCCAGTCTTCCATTTTCATCAATTCCTGAGATTTCATTCCACCAGAAGTTTCATTTCATTACAGTCCTTTTCCAGTAACCTCTGATAAGTGTAAAAAAAAATAATTAAAAAATCCATATTCCTGCATTTCTCTGGAACTTTAGATATTAATTCTGTCTGTATCATGATTTTCTAATTTTGAGATGTTTATTGCTACTGAGGAAAGATAGAATTGAGTACTTGATCTGGAGCTGCTCAGTGCCAATGGCAAAAATTTCAGTTCAACCCTACCACTTGCTGCCTCCTCCCTTCCTTCTCTAATTAGTTTCATCCCCTGATCTGAAGGATGCATTCCCACACATTTCTACCAAGGCAAGTATTTTCAAACTTTGACACATGCAGATCTCTTTCTTAGAAAATAGGGGTTCAAAATCAGGCTCAAACTCTTTTTCCATATTCTTGTGTGCCTTCCAACTGTGGGAGTGGGTCTGGGCTACACTTTCATCACTTTTCCCTTTGTATAGGCTGCAAGAAAGAGAATGCAGAATGAGGAAGCAGGGCAGCTGCAGTGGCCTCTGCATAGCCAAAACAATACTCATGTGCTGGGTTTCGTCAGCTCTCCAAAGGAGCATACACTTTTCTGCATGTGCCACTGGACCTTTATCTTAGCAGGAAGAAAGCCTTTATTTCTCTCAGTATGCTTGAGATGGGCTATAGGGCTTTCATACTCTTTCAAAGAAATTGCTCTGTAGTGATGTGGCAAGTTTTGTCAACAGCTGGAAAAAATCAGCTTTATCTCTTGAAAACCTCTTTTTGCAGAATTCTAAAACCCACAAAGGGCCTTATCACTGTGCACTTTGCAGGAGTGACTTCCTGCCTTCCAGTGGCCTTCCAGCTCAGCCTCAACACAAAAAAGGCACTGGCTTTTGCAGCCTCACCAAGCCATGCAGATTTGTGTTGCCAGGCCAACATAACTTCCAACAGGGCTACAAGCAAAGCTACATGTTGCCGTGGACATGTTGGGAAATCCCCTAGAGCCTAGGAACATGGGCAGCACTTGCTGCTCAGCTGCTGGCTTGGTTGGTGTCAAGGGTTCGCAGCTTCAGCCTCAGCCCCAGCCAGATTGGCTGCAGGAGGACCTGCCCTGCCCATGGCATCATGGCTGCTTCCAGCTGGCTTTTGGAGAGCCCCTGGTAGGCAGCTGGGTGCCCCTTTTGCCTGGCCAAACGTTGTGCTAAATGACATAACTGTCTCCCTACTACTTACTGTTTCAAATATGTGTCAATAATTTACCACCACTGACACTCTCAGAAAAAAAATTATGATGAATTTTTGAAGTTGAGTGGAAGTGTTGATCCGCTTGATGGTAGGAGGCTCTACTGAGGGATCTGGACAGGATGGATTAATGGGCCAAGATCAATGGTACAAGGTTTTAAAAGGCCAAGTGTCAGGTCCCACATTTGCATTACAACAACCCCATGCAGCTCTACAAGCTTGGGGAAGAGCAGCTGGAAAACTGCCCGGAGGAAAGGACCTGAGGATGTTGGTCAACACCTGGCTGAGTATGAGCCAGCACTGTGCCCATGTAGCTAAAAAGGCCAGCAGCATCCTGGCTTGTATTAGAAACAATGTGACCAACAGGCCTAGGGAATGGGTTTTTCTGCTGCACTGGGTGCTGGTGAGGTTGTATCTTGAGTACTGTGTTCAGTTTTGGGCCCCTCACTACAAGAAAGACATTGAGGTGCTGGAGCATGTCCAAAGAAGGACAATGAAGCTGGTGAGGGGTCTAGAGAACAAGTCTTACAAGGAGTGGCTGAGGCAACTGGGGTTGTTTAGTGTGGAGAAAAGGAGGCTGAGGGAGACCTTATTGCTCTCTACAGCTACCTGAAAGGAGGTTTTAAAGAGCTGGGGATTAGTCTCTTCTCCCAAGTAACAGGCCACAGGACAAGATGTAATGGCTTCAGGCTGCAGCAGGGGAGGTTAAAACCCTTCTTCACTGCAGACCATCCAGCTCCATGGCAGCATGTCGTGTTGGTACTGCTGAAGCAGGTACACCAGGCTGAAAAAAGAATTCAATATCACGGTTCATATATATATATTCTAGTAAAGTTATTTGTAGGGAAAAGACTAATTATATGGGTCACAGTCTGCTGGGATTTTCCAGTCACCGTCATCAGATATTCTTTATCTTTGTTCCAGCATTCAATTTTTGTAATGCCATGAGTGTGGGTTCTTCCTCTGATTTGGCTGTATTTTTGAAGTATGGGACCAATGATTTGAAAGTCCTGTCTTGCTGTTCATTTGAAGTTGATATAAAACATCTTAGTGTTTCTCCTGGGTTTTTTCATCCCTGACTGACCTTCTCGTTATGTCAGCTAAAGAAACAACACAGCTCCTCTGTGTCAGTGAAAGGGCAGGAGGGCTGTGGGCATGTGGGGCTGTGGCATGGGTAACCAAGGAACAAGGAGGGGGTGGATGCTTGTTTTGGAGAAGCTGTCAGGGTGCGTGGGGGGATTACTTGGGGGAGGCCAGGGAAGGAAGAGGAGGGCAGGGGAGAGAGGCAGTAGGGTCAGGCTGAGAAAATATTTGGAAATGCTGACCCAGGGAAAATATCAGTGCAGGACTGATAGCTGGGCTGGCAGATGACCAGCGCCCTCCAAGCATGAGCCCAGCTAACAGATCCTGCTGTTGGACATCTCCAACCTGGGCTACGTGGCTGGGCACCTGGACTCAGGGTATAGATGAACACAGTGGCCATGTGGAGACATCCTAGCGCAGGGGCTTCCCACCTCATTGTCCTTCTGCTGCATGCCCTGTGTTACCCCCATTAGTGTCTGTGCCCTTAGCCACAAAATGAGTGGATAAATTTTGCTGCTTTCCAGGTTTTGAAGAAGAATGAAGAAAACAGAAGTGTAACATCCCCTGTATCTGGGCATACACACTGTCAGAAAGCCCAAAGTGAGAATAAAAATAGTGAGGTGGGGGCAGGGGAGCTGGAGGTGGAGGTGTTGCGAGAACTGTGCTGTGCTTCAAAATGTTCCAGCCACCGACAATGTTATTCAGTGATAATGTCTTGTACACTACATTTAGATCCTGTTTCATCCCTTTTCTCCAGTCTTTCACCATTATAATTCCAAGATGGCTCTGAACAGAGAAAGTGAAGGCTGATTTGGAGTTGTCATATACTTCACATGTAATTTAAGCAGATATGAAAGCCTGAAGTGTGTTAGGCATTGAAAGAATTAATGTGTTGCTATAAGTTTCTGAGCATGGTTGAGATTCAAAGGGGAGAAAGTGGGGGAAACACTGGCTGGGTAATCCTAGGTCACTTTACAGTGGGGAAGCTTGGCCCCTGGCTGCTCTTTGTGCAAGACATCCTTCTTCACCAGCAAAAGTCCCTGGCTTGGTTCCCGCTGGCAGCACAACCAGGACCTGTATTGTGAGGTGGGAAAAGCCCTCCTCTGTCATAGTCTCTTACATACCTGCTGGGTGTGCACCCTCTGCAGGACTTTGGGCAGTGGGGTGATTTTCTGGCCGTGGTGATCTTGCAAGGAAGGCTGGTCACTGCAGTTGTGAGCCACAGTCATGACGAGGTAAACCATGCACCACTCCTGGGCATGGCAGGTATCTCCTGTGTGTACTGGATGGTCCCAGCTGGAACATGGGATGGTCCCAGAGCTTCATCTCTGCTGAGAAACATTCCTAACCAAAGCAGAGTTAACCTCTGGTGCCTGCTGGGAGGTCCCATGTTGTGGATCAGTGCAGTGTCAGCAGCTCCAGGCCCAGTAACATGCCTCCTCTTTCCGGCTGGCTTAAGATGGCCTCTCTTCTAGGGCAGAGAGTCTAAAGCTTTCCTTTCTGCTTGTATTTATTTATTTTTTAAAACAGAGGGATTTCTGCAAAAGAGCACATGGGCTCTAATGTGACCCTTCCGTGTTCTGTGCAGCGCGGACTTTCTTATTTCCTGAATGGCTTGCTCTGCACTCAAGTTAACTCACACCCTGGATTTTGTCCAAGTACATTTTGTTTCTTGATATAAGGCCAGGCTTTGCTGAGCTGTGGTGCCGTTTTCTTCTCCCTGCTCTCCTCCCTGTTTCTCTATTATCATTCCCATTGCTGAGTGTTACTGGCACCCTGTAGCCAAAGGGGGGAGAGCAAAGCCCAGCCCCATGCCTGCTTCTGACAACAGCTGAAGCAAGCCCAATGAAGATGCGGTGAACGCCTTCTTTAATGAGCCTGTAGGTCGAGCTGTCCCAAGCTCAGCCCAGCACTGAAAGGTATGTCTCAAACCAGCTGAAGCAGAAAACATTTGAACTCTACACCCTGCCAAATAGCTTCCAGATGTGTTAGATGTAGCCTCGCTATGGACTCTGACTGTAGCTCTGCCAACATACGTCTGCACATTTCTGGTGCAGAGGGAACATGAAAGTAGATCTTTTACAACATCTGCTGCCTTTCCCTAGTTATCCCTTACTGCTTCTTGTAGCCCTTTTCCTATATTTCATCCATCCATATATAAAAAAAAAAGATGACTTACAAGTTCTTCTACTGATTTCTTAAATCTTCCCTGCATTTTTCAGACCTTTTTGTGCTGGTGGTGTGGTGAAAAGGGAGAGAAAGAGAGAGTCCTTATTCTTCTGCCTAGAGACCAAGCCAGTGCCCAGGGTCTTTAATGAATTCTGTATTGATTCACAGATCAGTTGGGTGCTCTTCTTGTAGAATCAAATAATAAAATGGTATCAAATTCCACTGAAAAAGGGCTTTTGTGAAAAACAGAGACTTATCTTTCTGTCACAGTAAGAATTATTGTCTTAATTCTGCAGTCACCTGGGCTTGAGGGATATCAGAATAGAGCTGGCCAGAACAGAGAAGGGAGAGCAGAGCTGCTGGGGATTTATATGAGAATGGGATAGTGTCTCTTGTTTGCAAATAGAGGAACTCATTGCTTTTTACGGTCTTACTTTTGAAGTACTATTTTGGTTAAGAAAAAACACAATAGAAGCCTTCCCTTTCTGCTGTTCCCAAACAAAACAGGGAAGGTTACCCTATATTTTCAGGTTTGCTATGACATCTTATCTCTGTCTCCATAAATGGTGGTTGTTAGCTGATGTTTGTTCCTACATCAAAAACTGCGTTCTTCAAGAAACAATTATCTTTGGAGCCCATGACTTTGTCAGTCTCATCTGTTTTGGGAAGCTAACCAGACCCAGGCCTGGGATACATTTTAATGAGAGACCACCTGGGAATCGCAGAAGCTATCAACATACGCCAGGGAGTTGTGGTCAAACTCTTGGCACATCACAGACCACAGGAATCTAATGAGTGGAAAGATTTCATTTGGCCCCATCATCACTGCTGAGTTGATTGATGGGGCTGAGATGCAGCCATACTGACATACCTATTTCTGGCTTCCTGCTGTGAAGAGCTGGGACAGGGTGTGTGGTATATGAGAAGCTTGTCAATCAATTCTTATGACTTGTAAGGATGAAAATGTCAAATGGAGGATGTCTGTGTGGTAGTGTGTTCTATGGAGCTGGGGGAGTGAAAAAGGGTGATATAGGGAGAGAGACAAAAAGGGGTTTCCTAATCTAGTTGATGAGATTGCCTTCTTCAGTTTGGAACAATCAATGTAATAATGTTCACCTGTTGCTACAGTGTTTGTAACGAATTGGGGTGACACCAGGCCCTGAAGCAGTTTATAATTTTGTTGGGGCAACAGCTCTGAGAGCCTAATTTCTCACCAGGAGATCCGTTTAGCCAGGTGTGCAAGCATGTCCCTTATCTCAGGCTCATAAGGAATCAAACCGACATGCTCCCCAGTAAGCATGCAAGGAGGGACCTGCAAGATCACAGCTCACAGCTAACCTTGTAGGGGTGGTCTGTCTCATGAAGGCTTTGATGTCTGTTGAGGGTCCTTTCTTCCTTAAAGCATTTTCTGCAATGAGAGCCTCACCTTCTGCCACTGTGAATGTACAGACCAGATCTTATTATAAAACTGATTTAGTCCAGCATAAATCAAAAACTGCTGAGATTTTATTCCTATTATCTCTGTTTTATTGCTATGTTTTTTTAATGGTTTGCTTCTTAAATTGGCTTTTCTTCTGGTAGTTAAGACAAAGGATTTCTATGCTCCAATTAAGAATGACTAGGGAAAGGCATGAACAGGTTATTGAGAAAAACAGGTTTCAGGAATTAAAATATTTCTCTTAGTTCATTGTTCCCCTCTTCTTCCTTAGGTATAACAGAGGAAAAAAGAGGCACTGATATTGGCTGCTGCTTCATCTCTTGACATGATTTATGTAACTGTGTGTCAAAACTGAGAAGATCTGGATGAAACAACTCTGCTTTTTCAGAGACCCACTTCTTGTGGTTTAAATCTTAGAGACAATTTTATGTTGTGGAGCATCTGGAAGCCTCCTTGGCCCCTTTCCAGCTCAGTGTGCCGCAGAACATCTTCCAGTGAGTGACCTCCCACTCCATGCCTACGGGACAATGCAAAGCATCTCAGGTTCAAAGCCCTTACACTCCTCCTCTTGTAATCCTTGCCTGAGAATTATTTGAACAGGGAAAGACAACAGGCGAGTAACAACAGTGCCATTTCAATTGCGGAGGATACAGCTTGGTCTCATAAACAGTACCTCTGATAACATCATTCTGCGTGTTAAAGCCAACATCTCCTCCAGTGGCCTACTTGTAATATCCCTGAGATAATCATGGTAACTACTGTAAGCACAGTCTAGATTGAAAAGAAGATAGCAAAGGAAACCAGACTTGCTTCAGTCTTTGTGTCTGTCTGCTCTTCCCCTTACTCAATTAATTTTAGATCTGACTTTTTTCATTCACAAGTCATCTCTTTGATCTACTGGTTCGAGTACACCCTAAGCCACTTCTGTCTTCCTTCTCCGGTTGCTTAAGCTTATATTATTGCTCCCTGATGGCTCTGATCTCACATTTTGAGCTGCCCCAGGCCTTTTTGATATTCCCAGTGAAACTACAACAAACATCTCTCTTCAATCATTTTTAGGTGTAAATTTCATCCCTACTTTAGTCTGCCAACTGACTTCTCTGGAGACTTCTGTACCCCACTGCTCTGTATGTGTGTTGAGATTGAACAGGGAGATAGTGTAAAAAGGGGAGAATACAAGTAATTTATATCTCAGGAGAAGCCTGTTGGCAAACGCAGCACTTTCATGTGTTGTGTATGATGTTGAATAACCTCTACTGCATACTTCATTTTGATCCAGTGTTACAGGCCTGACTTCCTAGGTGTCCTGGGAGCTTGGGAAGTTGACAAGGGCGATGATGGAGGACAGCAGACCTGGAACCCTTGACTCTTTGTCTTCTAGTAACTATAAGAAGGTTTTTGGACTGACAGGAGACAAGAAGGTATTGACATTGGCAGAAAGAAAAGCCTGCTCTAACCTTCTCAGTGCTTTTTTGCCTTTATCAGCCTCTGACTGTTTCATAGAGGGACTGGCCAGACTTTGTATGCTAGGTCTCGGTGAGTAGTGCAGTAAACTACTCTTTCAGAGGGTGGACTGTGTATATGACATTCAGTTACTGTCATCACGTTCAGCTGGGTTCTGTGGTATAATGTTTGTTTCCTTAATGTGTAGTAGGGACCACTTAAAATGGAGTTAATTATTGCCGATCAGAGGATTTTAGTGCAAACCTTTGATAACAAATCCATATTCTTAGTATTATTTTTATACTGTTATGTGTTGTTATTATTATGAATAATAATTTACATTAAAATCTATGTTGCTTTCATGATTGGTGCAGGTTTTTGCTGTTCAGCTGTGGTGGCTTAGGCACTCATGAGTAGTGATATCACTTCTTCAGTCCGTACAAGTAGGAATGGATGTGGTTATTTCAGACTACACGCTTTCTGTCTCTCCCATTCTTTGCAGACAGCTGTGTGGGGCCCCTGGGTCACACCAGCTGTGGGATTGTCTGCAGCAATGCCACTAAGATTGCAAAGACCAGGCAGTGGAAAGGGCCAGCAGGAGAAGCAACAGCTACAGGGAGGACATGTTTATGCATCCAGTGTGGATTGCTTCTCCCATGCAACTACCACAACTAGACTTTCTAATTGCACACTCCATAGCCCCACAGAGAATAATAAGCAGCACAACTTGAATATCAGTGAAAAATAAGACACTTAAATACATGGCCAAATATTATTAATGAGCACAGATCTGTTTCCTAACTGTATGGACATTTTTAATTTTGCCTTGATTTTTTTGTGGCAAGAGTAGAGTTTCAGAATAAGAGTAAGCCGCAGTCAGTACATGCAGCAAAGAGCTGACTCAGAACTTTCTTCTTTGGATGGAGTTGGTGTTACGTTTTTCCTGAGGTGATGGATGATTTCTCTTGGGAAGATAATGTTCTGGCACAGCAGGTGGAATTTATGACAGGCTGATTACTGATGCTACATAGGTCTGTTACCATATTTGTGTATCATAGCTTATGGATGTTTCCATTTTAAGTTTTGGGTAATTAACACATACAAAACGCTCAAGGAGTAAAAATCTTGCATATAAGAAGCAGCCAGCTAGAGGGCTTCTGAGGTTTTTTGGCACCTACACCTTCAGCTGTTGATTTGGTTTATTAGTTGGGGAATGCATGCCATTTTAAGAGATGACCTCTGTCAATAGCTCTATAAAGGTATTCAGTCTGATATATAGTATTGTCCACTTCATTATATTATTGCACATATGGAATGGATTTAGAAGCCAAGATTTTACAGGTAAGTGCACAGACTACTATTTGGTGATATTCAGAAGTGCAATGGGAAAATACCCGGAGCAGATCTGTTTAAATTGCACGTTTACATGGTTAGGATATATTGAAAGCAGAAAAATATATTTTCTGAAACAAAACCAAGAAAGAATCCTTGATAACAACTCGTCAGCTGTAACTACAGCAAACGAATAATGTTCTGCCTGGACTAGTATGTAACTTAACCCTGAGATGCTCTTCCAAGCTCTTGAAGGGAATATGATAGTATGTTCCAGTCCAAGGGCAGTCCCTCAGATAGGTAAAATAACACTCAGCTAAAAGGCATGGAAGGATTTAGTGGAAAAACAGCAAATAGCCTAGCTGCAACATATTCTGTGGTCTTGAAAACCAAGAGAAGAATGGCTGCAAAACAATCTCCACTTCATCCTCCAGGTCCTGAAATGCAAAATGCAAATGAGCATTCCAGAACTTCAGCAGAAGAATTTATAAATAGAAAAGCAGAGAGCAAATGAATTGCCAAGGATTTCAGAGGGAAACACAAAGAGTATAGAGTGCAAATGAAAATAACCAGGGAGACCTCACTTCATACATAATCTACATAAATTCTTGAAAAAAATTCAAAGAGAAAGAATGAACCACGATGTTTTGTCTTCTGAGCCTTCTGAGGTGAACAGAGAAACAGCAAAGATGAGCAGTTTCTTCAAATCCAAAGGATGAATCTTTTAAAATCTTGCTAATCTTTCTTTTTATTATTATTTTTAAGACATACATATTGCAGCAATGGTCCAGTACCGCTCCAGTGGAAGACAATTGAAAGTTGATATTTATCTGTTCCCATCCTTTTCCACAGGTCCCAAGTGCCACGCAACAGGAGTGTGATTGTCTGTTACCTCAGCACAGACCTGAGTGAAAAGATGGATTTACTTTTCCTTAATATTACTTGCATGCCCTACCAAGACAAGACTGGACAGATTTATGTATATTTTATGTGTAAATAGATTTTTCCTCCATCTCACTGACACTTCACCATGCCTTCTAATCCTCAAGGGTTTTTAAAGTACCAGTTACTGATAACCTCTTTTGCATTTTTTTCTTCAGCTTTTACAATGTCCAGTGCCCCATTTTTAGAACCAGAACAAGATCAGAAATAACAGTCTCATGAATCCTTGAGGCTCATTGCTGGGGTTTCTTTGTAGTGTAATTATCATGTTATTCTGTAAATTCCTAAGTGCGTTGGGCTTTTTTTTTTTTTTTTTTTTTTTTTTTTTTGTGAGGTTTGGANNTGTGTGCAGAGTTGGAAACTCCAGTCAGCTTCTTCAGACATTTTGGAAAAACTGAGAAAATACAACCTGTAAAGGAGGGAATTTACAGAGTTATGAATCGTTATGATTTGAGCTTGTTGATATTGCTTTCTCAGTTAATGAAAAATATACTTTTTCTTTAACAAAGCAGAAAAAGTACAGACTAGGTACAGCTCTTAGTATATCCAAAGACTGTAACTTCAAGGAGTTATGCATTCAGAAAGCCTCATCTCTCTCCAATTTCCTCTCCAAATTTTTTCACCTGACTTTGTGTCTCAAGACTACAAATCCTGCAAAACTAATATTCCAGCCTCCTCTTTCGCAATGAGTGGAAACTCTCAGGCGAAATGGCTTAGCCCTGACCTCTTTTGCAATTTAATGCATTGTGAGGCAGCTCCAAAATGTTTTTTGTTATATAGAAAGTAGTTTCATTGCTCCTTCAGCTGAATCTAAAATGAGCGTGGCAAATCCAGTGTTTTAATGAGGACTGCTATTGTCTTTGGTTCTGAAATTCCCCTCCTGGCAGCCATTAGGATCTTTCAGCAAACACTATCAAAATGGCATAGTCTACGTGTCTAAGGGCTTGATCAGCAATTGCTGCATAAAATCTTGTATAGCCTCCAGGACATTGTTGCCTTTCCAGAAAATAAATTGGCAGAGACATGCTTGTCCAACTTGCTTGTGCTTAAAGACCTAAAAATGAGGGTTGCTCTGTAAATGAGGTTCCTTTTGACTGGAAGTGAGAGGTTTTAGCTCTGCATGTCAGCTAGCCATAAGCTATGAATGAAGCAGGTAGGGAACACATGTTTTGGAACATAGTTTGTTCCTGACCTCTGCTGGAATAAGTAAGTCCCTGTGATCTTTCAAATGTGCTTTCAATTGTAAGGTATTTGCCTCTATGTGTTGTTAGACAAATTTAATCTAAATCAGACTTATATATTTTCCCAGAACTGAGAGATACGATGTGTATTTCTGATACTTCCCAGAAGACTTTTTTGGTTTTTATCAAATCATTGAAAATATTACATGTCTCATTATGTAGGTTTATTTTTTTGAATTACAATAGATAGTGAATGGAAAATTGCCGTTTATTAAAAGATCCATGGATATTTCAGGCTGTGTTATTGCTCTCAAATATATACATTATCCCTGGGTTTGGATTGGGCTTTTCCTGGAACTAAGACTGGATGTCCCTTCTTTAGGGCAGAAGAGACACTCAATAGCAGAGCAGAAAAAAGGGTCCCCAGATCCACGGGTTTTTTATTTTTTTGTTTTTGTGACCTCTCCTCCTCCTCCTTCTCTTCCCTCCTCACGGCTGGTAATGCCACAGGATATGAGAAATGACGTCTGAATATACACTTATGCATATTTATATGCCTGCCTATTATTTCCTAGACATACACATGTTAGCTCAAGTATTTAATCCAGAGAATTTTTTATTATCCAAGAAACACACCTATCTCAGATGTACCTAAATAGCATACATCTTCTGGATCCGTGCTTTGAGGATTAGGAGGTCGGAGCCAAGTTCTGAAGAGGCAGTGAAAAAGAATTTCTTAAATTCTCTTCTGTACGAGAGGCCCTGACTCCCTTTTCCCCATTCACACAAATCACTGTGAATTTCAAGTAATGAGCCTGATAGACAAAGACAA
>VZRU01002968.1:14880-27446 GCA_013398155.1 Pedionomus torquatus
AAAAAAAAAAAAAAAAAAAAGTAATCCTGTAAATCCTGTGCAGGCAATGGCTTTGTAGGAGTCATATTCCCTTTCCTTGGAGTCGTATTCCCCAAAGTGACTTGTTTATACTAGGTTGCAATAAGATTTTCTGCACTGTGTGAAATTTTCATGACAAAATGCTTCACAAACAGCTCTAGTCCGAATACATACCTAACTGGTAATAATCACTTTAGTCCTTCGTCTTGGGTGGTAAGGTCTTTGGGGCTGAAGTTGTTGATTTGAGCCTATGTTGCTCCTAGCTAATGCCAGCAGGTGTGTAGCTGAGTATTTCTCCAGGAAAAACAAAGTATTTCCTCAGCCTTAACCTTTCCTCTGCCTCAGTGATGATATTGGACCTTCAGAGAAAGACCCAAACATCCTTTTTTTGCAGCGTGGTGGAGGGGAGAAGCTGCATGCCCGCAGCTGGACCACCCCGCAGAAGCTCCCTGCAGAGAGTACACATTATGCTTCATTTTAGTACATGTTTTGGTCAACTCTCCATGCAAGACTGAGACTAGACCCTAGCTTAACTTTTGCATTTTGAATTTGATATAGATTTATGTTGGGTTCGCATCTTTCACTGCATGGTATAAGTGTCTGGTATCACTTAAATGATATAGACTGGCTTGTTAACATCCAGATGGCTTACCTCGTTTTTACAGCAGCCAGATAATAATCAAACTGTAAAGATGGTAGGAGATACTTGTGCAGGAATATCTGTTTTCCCTTAGACATGCCTTTTATTTAGTCACTTCATGAAGAAGAAACATTAAAACCTTTAACTGATTTTTAACGAATTTTGATATTCGAGAGACTTGTTTCATGCAAGTCATTCTGGAAGGCTTTTTGTGAAACCTGTGGGATATCTCATAGGTAGAGACTTTTGGCAGAAGGGGCAAAACAATAGAATCCTTAGAATTAATCCCTTTTTTCTTCCTAATGTTCAGAGGGCTTAATTACATGTCTGCATTATTTACAGTTTCTTGTTCATTGTAAGATAATAGGTTAGTATGGATCCCTGAATTGCTAGCCCTGCAAAAGTGTAGCTCATTTAATTTAATGACTGCATCATCTAGCCAATTAACGGGATGGCCAGGCACTTGCAATGAAATGCATTAGCTCAAGCATTAGCAAGCCAGGGCTTTTTCCTAAATACGAGTCTTTATCTAAAAGGTACTTGTGTTGTAAAACTCCTGCTGAATGGTTGAATGGCAACTGCTGCTGCAGTCATTGGTGACAGCCTTTCCTTCAGTAAAATGGGATTTACACAAATATTCTTTCATTGCATATTTCTGTAAAAGAACCTGCCAAATTCCAATTCTAAAATCCAGTTTGCAGAAACAGCAATGAAGCACCAAACGTTGAGGCAGAGGTGATGCCCTCACACCCTGATTTGATTACTGTTGGGCCTGAAGGGCCTTTTTTCTTCACCGATTTTTGCATATCTATGTGGGAGTTTTCTGCTGTAATGTGGGTACAAAAGTGCAGTGAATCAGGCCCAGCAGGTGTGTTCAGCTGAGGCATGACAAACTCAGCTGAATCCTTCAGTCAGGGGAACCAAATGATACGAGAGTAGAACTTGAGTAGTGCCTTGCACAGAGAATTCCTGGTGCAGCGACCATCCTCCGGGGAACCTGCTCCATGGCTGAGCTTGGCAGAGTGAAGTGCCGTGGACCAGAGCAGGGCTGTGCTCCCTGGACCAGCTCGCCGTGCCAGACAACTTTTAGGATACATGGGATGAATGTTGTTTGTTCTTTCTACACATTGAATTGCTTCCCACTGTGTTTGCTGTGCTCCTGATGTGGACGCCCTGTGCCAAGGAGCAGGGTGGAGGGCACAGCACCACCCCATCAACTGGCAAGTGGGATAAAAAATTACCAATAGATCAAACCATGCAGCTGTTACAGAGCTGCAGTACAGGTGAAGTTGTCAGAGGCTTAAATATTAGAAATTTCCCCAGCACTGCACAAAGAACCGGAGTTGGCACAGGGATTCTTAAAGACTAAGAGGTTTGAAAGAAGGGAAACCTAGTAAAGTATGTTTTCTAAGTGTGTGACAGTGAACTTTGGATTGTCAAACTAACCCAGGACACAGCAAGCTGTCTTCAAAAACTGAGGTGAAAGAGCAGATCACAGGAGAGGAGCATGTACAGGACACTAGGAGCGGGAGGATTCCAGACTGTGCCCTGCTGAGAGCTGGAAGCTGCAGAGTGAGTGTGAGTACAATTGTAGTTTCCTCTCAGTAAGAAACAGGGAATATAAAGACGCTCTGTGACCCTGGTGCCCGTAAGTCAGCAGAAAGCTCCTGCAGCCTGTGAGAGATGCTGCTGAGTAGGCAGGACTGCCCCACAGGCACTGGTCCCACCAGGCATTGTTTTCTGAGAGTCAGGATACCACAGCAAGGGAAACGTCTCGGTGAGGTTGTTGGTTAGTTATTCTAAGAGGCAGTGAGCACGAGTAACAGTATCTCCATAAATTTATTTGTTTTTCTCTGCACATTTCTGCTGTGAAATTTGCTAATGGTTGCTGTGTTAAATTACACTTTTAGCCTGGAGACCTCCCAAGCCAAACCTTCCAATCTAGGGGTAAGTGTAGTTACTGCAGAGGAAAAGAGCAGCCATAATATATCTTGCAATTCACACAGTGTTTCTGGAAAACGTTTAGAGAACTACCTTTATTCCTTCAGGCTCTGCCTTTAAGATTTAGCACGTGTAGCATGTAATCATGCCTTAGCTTTTCTTGATTCCTATGAAGTCTGGGGTATTTCATATGAATGCAGCTGGGCTCAGAGAGCTAGCAAAAATGTTATCCTGCATAATACAGGCTTGTTTAGAAAGAATATATGTCTGTGCACGTATGAGAGGTGTAATACAGCTGTGCTTCCTGGTTCTTGCTCTGAAGTCCAGACATCAGAACTAGCAAGTTTGCTTTATCCATCCCGAGAGAACCCTTGTACAGTGTTTGAGGTATTACATGCTGAAAGACCTCATTAATGATGCAAACACTTCAGCTGTCATTGACTCATAAAAAAGCTCAGAAATAGGAAGGTCTTAAGGAAATTGATTTTCTTTAATTCCTTTGTGAAGTGTCATGTGGAATACTGATCACTTCAGCAGGAATGATTTAAATCTCCCTCAGGCGCCAACTGGAAAGAAAATAGGTTTTTATCTGAGATTTTTTAATTTTTTTTTTGTTGAACCATAGTGCTCATCATTTGGATATTAAGATGTTGGGGACATTCACTGACCTCAAGGTGGCTGAACTATGGTTTCTCCTTGGAGGAAGAGGCTGCTTTTGTTTGAGCTGCTGGAGAATTACTGTTTCATGTCACGTTATATACAACTATTTCAATGGCTCTGTAGTGAATAACTGGAAACGCATTGTGGAAGTAGGAATATTACTCTAAGTACAGTATGCCCTGCCTTTGGAGAAGGATCAAGGTGACTCAAGGCTCTGTTAGGACCAGTTTTATTTAAAACTTACCTTGTCAACCTGAAATATATTTTGCAATTAAAATTAGCAATGAGTTAAATGGTAATGGAAAATCCCTGTAGAGAACAAAATCCGATTTAAGTATGTCTATATTATATTTTTACAAGGAAGTTAAAATTCTGTGTTAGAGTTGAATCTTTCCAACAGTTTTTTTTTTCTCCTCAGGCCTCACAGGCAGCAAGGCTAAACTCATGAGTGCATAAAGTGCTGGGTGCTCTGTGGGCGGAAGGTGGGATAGAACTGTAAAGCACTTTATTTCCTTGGTATCCACAGGGAATTATTACTTTGGCCCAACACATTATTAGTGAGCATTTGGAAATTACACCAAATGATTCAATGGGAACAAAACAGCAGTAAATAATGCCTGTTTAGACATGCTGTCCTGTGAGGAACATTCTGGCCAGAAGGTGGGTTGAGATTTGCCTAAACTAACATTTCTAGAAAATATTAGCAAGGTCAACCAGTGTAATCATAAATCAGTAGACTGTGATATTCATCTTCCCCCTGCTGGTGATTTCTCTGGCATTTGCATTACCTTGGTCTGCTAGCTTCATTACAAGTCTTATCTTTGGGAGATTAATCTATTCTGCTACGCTCTGAAACAGTAGGAAATATTTAAAGAACTTCCACCTTGTATGTGTTTCAAAACTGTGGCAGTGAGGAGACTGCCTGGAGATTGCAGAGTAAGAATCTTCAGAAACAGAGGAGGAGAAGGGCCCAAGATGAATACTACTAGTCCTAGTGATGGGCTCAAGCGAATCCAGTCAGGAGCTGTGATGTGGGTTCCTGTCCCCTGTGTGTGAAGGAAAGGTGCATCCCCCAGTGAAATTGTTGGGAAGTTTGGCTGCAGAGCTCATCTACATTCAGCACATTGAACTCTCGCAGCTCAGCAGCGCTATTAACCTTAAACATTATTGCTCTCTAAGTTAATGATGGGTATCTGATCTGCATAGTTATCTTCTCTCATTTGCCATATTCATATAACTTTAGCTAGGTTGTTATTACGTGATAGAGGTGAAACATAGGATAATCTCTCAAAACAAATGCCTATGACAGTGTCAAAACTTGATCCTAAGGTAGCTGCAATCAACTTGACCTGGGGGAACCTGCCACTGCCAAAACTTGATCCTAAGGTAGCTGCAAGCAACTTGACCTGGGGGAACCTGCCACTGCTGTGGGTGTTCATGACCCTTCTGCTGCCTGCCTTGGGATCTTGGCTCACTGAGTAGAGGGGGGAGGCAGGGCTCCACAGCAACACTCTGCTCTGAGCAATGTATTAACAAGGGCATCCCAGCCAGTCATGGGCACTGAGTGGCTATGCCTGGGCTCTTCCAAACCCTCCCCCTTTTCTGCCAGTCCTGATGTTAATGTATCATTTCAGTTATGATGCAGGATCTCCTGGAATACAGTGACTGATGCTTCGTTTCTCCAGGAAGCTAGTTTAACACCAATGTCCTTCTCTCCCCTGCAGGCAGCTTACTGTGACAAGTGACAAGGTGTTGGGGGGCTGTTCTGCCAGCCAGTGAGGCGAGCATGGAGAGATATGTTGGCTTGAGGTGCGTTCATCAGTGCTAGCACCTATCAGCACCAACAGCTCCCATCCTGGCCCATGGCAATACACCTGCAGCACTGCCAGCCCCACCAGCAGTAGCCAAACGAGGAGCTTTTCCCAGTGATGCTGCCACCAGCCCCATGTGTCCAATTCAACAACTCCCATAGTGCTGTTCAGGGGATTGGTGCTGCATATTTTCAGTGAGGATTTGCCCTGAAGTCAAGGAAGTGTGGTGGTGAGTAAGGGGAAATAAACCAGCTGGGGATTCCTAGTTGGAAATCTTGTGATGGCTGAACGAGACGCACGTTAATTAACACAAGATGTACTACTCTGCTGCATTTAAGTAGTCTGTCTAGCTTAATTGCACTTTAGGTGTCACCTCAATTTGTTGGTTTCAAAATGGCACAGTTACACTTTGAAAATAGTCTACTACTTTTTGCGTAGAGATTAAATCCTGTTCAGTGAACAGAATGTTTTTCTCTTACTGTTTGGTGTTTGTAAGGTTCTTGAATTGTTTTAAGTGGATTTTTCTCTCTTAACTTTAACACATACATGCAAACACAGACTGCATGCACAGTCTTGCTCTTGCAAAAAAGCTATGCTGAGTTTCTAATAGCATTTATGCCCATAAAATGAGATTGAGGTTATAATATTTACAATTTATCTACAGGTTCAAACAGAATAAAGGAAACTGAGAAATTAGGTGCAAAGCTCAGTTTCAAATACTTGTCTAGCAGTAAAAAGCTTATGATAGTTCTCATAAAAACAGGAATGTCTCTCCTAACTATACTACACCTGTGGGAACTCCCTGGTTGCTCCTGCTTGATGAAACGCTCCACTCTTTTTGCCCCAGTTGTGGTGAGATGTTTCTTTTATCACTGCTCAATTGCTGCTTACCCCCATGGTGACACTGCTGTAATTTACCACTAATGGACAAGTTATTTGAAACAGATTTTTCAAAGTCATAGGGTTGATTTTTCTGCAGGCGTAGCTGGGACCAAGCATTTCAGGGTGCTGGTTATATTGGTAGTCCCTAGAATGAGGTCTGGATGACCATGGACTTGGTGCAGAAATTCTGGTTTCTCTGTTCCACACTCAGTTTTCCTTGCCATAGGGCAAGGAGACATGGTTGCTAGTTTTTGTTTTCTAAGCTGCAGCAGACCTTTGGGTCTGATCCTGAAGGGGAGCGCTGAGCACTTTGGAGCAATGTGGTATGTGTGTGGGTGTTTGCATGGGGATTCAGCCGGCTTCAGTTTGGAAATCCCTGTTCCCACTTGTTACACATGCAGCCGTCCTGCTAATCCAGCTGAAAATGCAAGTGTGGCACTCCCCCCTCACATTTTTCAACTTTGTTGTGTTCTGTTGAGGACAACATAAAACTTGGAAATCTGTGTAAACAAAGCAGAAATAAGAGAATGTGAGGGCTCTTGTTTAATTGAACTGAAGCTGTTCTCTAGTCCAGGTAAGCTGTGTTCTGCATGGGAGGGAACTCTGGAGCTTGACAAAGATGGTGAAAGTTTATAAAAAGCCATGACTGGTATAGAGAAGATAACCAGGGAATAACTATTCACTGGATCTCACAGTCTGAGGCACCTAGTGGAAATACCAGGCGGTGGGTTTAAAACAAAGAGGAGGAAGTCCTTCTCTGCACAATGCATGCTTAATTTGGGGTACGCGTCATTACAGGATGTTTGGGAAGCCAAAGGTATGAATGGGGTCATAAAAACTGTTAGTCAAGCCCATGGCAGATAGGCAAATGTGAGAAAGCACCAACACCAGTGGCTGCTGGCAGCCAAGGCTGCATTCCAGGGGTGTACTGCTGCCTTCCTCTGGGATCCCTGAGCCCTGCTGTCCCTGGTGTGGGACAGTGCTGGTCTTTGCATTCAGGTCAGGAAGGCAAGGAGCAGCTTCACTTAATGCCCATGTGCTGCTAAATCCTGCAACTTATCCCTGTTAGTGATGATGTCCACAGCCTGAGGTCTTGCAGCGGTTGTGTAGGAGAGCACGGGGGACAAAATGATAACCAAAGTCTAGTTGTTTTGCAGTGGTTATGCTCCAAGCTGGGAAACAGACTTCCCAGTCACAACAAGGATGCACATTTGCAAGGTTATCATGGGAGCTCCAGTTTATAACTTAAGGAGGGAAAAGGGGCTGAGGTAGCAAACAGGCTTTCGGACGTGTCCTTCCCTGGTAGTGTTCCTGAATGATCCACAGGCTGAAATGAGTGGTAGAAAAGTACATACCTATGTTCTCTAGAAAGTCTGGGCTGCAGTTATTTCTGGCAGGAAATGTGTTGAGAACTCTGGTATCCGGAGGTAGTTTGGTAATGAAATGTGAGAGGAAATACAGCACAGTGGTCACTTATCTGCCTCACAGATCAGAGACCTTTGGGCTAGAACATGACAGTCTCACTGCTGTGGAGAACCCCTAAAATTCTCACTTTGGCATATTTAATAAAAAGGCACAGCTACACCCAGACAAAAAGTAGTAGGAGCACTGTACATGAAGTCCTTTCCACTCACAAGTAGCTGCTAGCAATGAGCCCCTCAGCCACACTGTGGAAATCTAGAGACATAAATCACAGGAGGAAGTGTAAGAAAATTATCTGCTTACATCAGCCATATGTGTGGCATGTACATTTCTCAGGCGTAGCAGGAAAATATTCTCCAGCTATCCCTAGAAGTCCTGTAGAGTGGAAATCTAACACAGTCTCACAGTTTGGGAAGCTCTTCTTGAATCTTTTTACAAAAAGTAGAAAACTACAAATATAGAGTTGAAGGAACTCATATTTTTGATGCATAGGATAATCAAGCTGGGTCTGTACTGTCAAGCTCCCGTGTAATGTGTCATTCAACTATTTTTAGAGGATGCATCTTGTTTCCAAAAAATTTATTTCTTAAGGTCCAAACTCTTTTGTTTCCTGGCAGACTCCTCAGATGCTCTGTTTGATGCAAGGAGGGTCCAAAGGAGCTTTTTAGGATTTAGCCTGAGATTTCCTCATATAAGATGCCTGCTGGTATCTCAGGGCTTTGTGCTTGACTACAAAGGGCAACATTGGGACTTGGAAGTCTTGGAAGGAAAGCAAAAAAACAGTTTAACTAAACAGCTGTAAGTGAAATTTTGAAAAATTCAGTACCAGGAATTTATTCGGTAGTAAAACTGTCCTAAGAACAGCCCATTGTATACCTCAGCCTTTCAAACTTTTATTGCTGTAACTTTTTTTTTCCCCCCCCTGAGTGAACTGTGGGCAAGTAAAATGCTACCCTGTTTAATCAGCTGAGCTCAAGCTTTACTTTCAGGAAAAAAAAATTAAAGTGTGTAACTACTCCAACTAGAGGAAGAAAGAGCAGAAATAATGCATCTGAGAGCATTTTTGTAAGAGACTACATCTAAAGACAAAATGACTGGTGAAAAAGGCAAGAAGAAGCATTTTTTTTCTCATTTAGAGGTCCGGTAGATGGAGAACAAATCACTGCAGATGCATTGTACATAGCCCTCAGAAATAAGAACCCTGCCTGTACCCAAACAGGTTTTAGTGCAAAGCTCCCTGTAGGACCTCACATCAGTCTGGCATTTCTGGGGTTACCAAGGCAACTTCTGTGCACTGTGACTTGATGCTGAAGACGTTTTTCTCACAAATGTGTTAACTTCCTGATGCAAGGTCTGGCTCATGTGGGGCAGGTTCAGTATTAGGAAAATTCAGCCTTTTCCGTTTCTTGGTCTTGATCGAGCACGGGTCAAAGAGCAGTGTCATCTCACATCAGTGAGGGTGCTGCTATCAATTTAGCTGTCTGTGGTAGAAATGGACAAGCTGAGTCATGAGTGAACAGTGGAAAGGAGGACTGGTTGCAATTTGCCAGGTGCATGGTTTGCTGGTGAAAGAAGCAATTTGCAGTGAATCTGTGCAAGTATAAAAGTGACTGCAGCTTTGTTATAAACTCTTGAATGGAAGGTTTTGTGTGAAAAAGGATGAAATATTAATGGCAGTGATGCAAGCAGTCCTTGGCTGTAATCTTTGCCTGCAGTTAACTCTAAAAATGCAGCTTTCAGCTTGGACCACTGGAAATGCTTCTGTTAATTGACCATGATGTTTTTCCAGTTCTCACTTTTTCTTGCTTTACCGAGGGAGCTGATGTTTCAGGGTTGTTTTGTTGATTTTTGGGTTTAGTTTGGTGGGATTTTTTGAGTTAACACAGAAAACTGAAAAAATTAATTAATCATATGACTCCTAAGTGAATGATGGCATCAGACTCTCAGAGACTTTCAGCTGGACTGTGGACATCTGATGTCCAAAGTCGCATTTAAAACAAAAATCGTTAATAGCACTGATGAACAAAAACCAAAGTTTTGTAGGCAAAGGCATAAATTTTCCATGAAACCAGTTAACAGACTCTGTAAGCAAAGTCTGCTGCTGACTCAGGACTTTCAACAGTTTTTAATGTGATCTCTTGGAGCACTTACTCTCTCCAAGCCTTTGAATTAGTTGATCTTCTGAGAACTGCACATTTGCCCTCATTTTGAACTTCTCAATCAGATTCTATGAAATGCTAATGGTATGCAGTGCAGAGGGCTTAAAAAAAGAAGACACTATAATAGCTGCAGGTCTTGTATTTCTGCAAAACGTATTTCTGCAAAACATATTTCTTTTAAAATAGCATTCACCACATTCAATATCCAGGAAATATGGCCTAGCAATAACAGAAGATGGAAGAATGGAAGATCTGTAAGCCTGAGCTGGACAGAAAGGTCTGTAGCTTACTGTTACAGTCTCTTACTCAATTATCTATTTTAGAACAACTTGAAGAGTTGAAGTGAAATATGGCAGAAGAACATCTGTGCTACCATAATGACTATTCAGGGCATTTTAACTTGATTGTCGGTTTTGGCTTTCTTGCAAAATATAATGTACATGTAATTTCTCCAAATATTGAAATATTATTTTTTACTATAACGAGCTCTTTTTCTTATAGTAAATCCAGATTAATCTTTTTCTTTTTCAGAGCAACCCTGCATGTTAGTGAAATTCCTGTTAACTTGAAAAAATGCAAATTTGGTATTGTTTTTGCGTTTCTTAAAATAATGTAATATCACTCTAAATGCCAGTTCCCTGATTCATTAGTCTTTTGGGAATGAAAGCTGATGCTATACTTATAGCTTCATTCCAAACCTTGATCACAGTGACAAGTAGGTGTTTTCTAATACTTAAAAGTTTTTCAGCTGAGTTGTGAACACAACGTTCATCAGTTGATATTTTTACCTTTTTTTTGTTGTTGTTCATAAATTGTTTGCAAGCGAGCTTCTCTCTCTCTGGTTCCTTTGCTGTGACTATTGAGGGGAGAAGGAGGAAGAGGCTGACATCAGCTGGGATGTTCAGAGTGCATTCTGCCTGCGCGTTGCTCATCTGCTCTCTGCAGCCTTTGCAGAGTGCCTTTGTGGCCAGTTAGCCTCGGTGCTGGGTTGCCAGTGGCTCGGAGACGTGGCTGACCTGAAAAGGACCCTGCTGAAACCCAAAGGTGTGCTAACCAGTGAGTAGCAAAGGTTTCTGTTAGTGTGAGAGATCCCATCTTTGTGTGCTACTGTGGGAATTATTTAATTAAAAAAATGCAGATTTTTTCTCAATGTGTGTTTGAATAGACAGTAACAGGAGGCGTACCAGGGTGTTCAGCTCTGGGACTNNCTGCCATGCGCCACCCAGCATATGCCCTTGCTCTCTGATAGACGTGCCCATAATGATGCACTGACATGTTGCTGGCTGAACACAGGGAACAGGACAGGCACCCCGCGTACTCCTAATTGGTGATGGTCTGCAGATGTGCAGCAGGCAAAGGCAGCAGCCTTGTCTCCATCTCTGAGCTGAGGAGGTAGGGTCTGCACACAGATTCATCTTTGCACGGAGCCAGTGTCAGCAAAGAAACAAAATCTACATGTCCCCAGCCAGTGTCTAAATAATGAGAGTAGCCTCAGTCTTGCAAAGGGGTGGAGCAGCTGTTTTGAACTTGTTTTCCAGAGGGAGCCTCTTCAGTGGCTACCTGCTGGAGGTGGGAAGGACTCAAGGCAAGAGGAGAAAATGTGTAGGAAGGATTAGCACAAATAAGTTTTCCCACAGTCTGGCAAATCTTTCTGCCTTCTTCATTTATTGAAGAGGAGCAAAATAGTTTCAGATGTGCTTTTCTCTTTGAGTTTTCTGAACTCTCGCTTTCTTTTTTTTCTCTTTTATTTACCCTTGCTTCACATACAGCCTTCCTATCCTATTGTTCAGTGGAAAAATCTAATTAGAGGCCTACCAATTACCTAGAAACTGAATCAGATATTGTCATGCTGCTACTTTTCCACCTCAATTATGCAGAATGGAATTAAAAGGACCTTAGAATAAGACACTCACTGTTTTATGAACTCCAAACCACACCAAGAATATTTTACCCAGTGACCTTTATCTCCACATAATTACAGTCTGAGGCACTCTTAAATCATTTGCTAAGCTATTTCTAGTGTTATTCCATGGTAATCTTAAGTATCTAAGGATTACCAGGGATTACTGCCCTATTTTCAAGGCACAGTAGGTAGACATGTAAGTAATTCTGTGTTCTGATACTTCCAGCAAGCATTGTTATCTTTGATAAATAGTCTTTTTTAATTAAAATTTTCTTGTTAGATAGTGTAGAGATAGATTTACAATGCCTCTTTAAAATGTGTAATAAATTAAGGAACATAATGAAAATGTGTGCTGAAGTTCATTGAGTATTTTAAGCAATTTCATGATCCTATTAAATGATCACACTTCTGAAGTAAACTTCTTAATGGAATTTAAACTCTGGACTTTTGCTGCATGTTATGTGTATTAGAAGGTGAGTGGAAATAGTCACGTACATGCCGCAGGTCAGCACAGTGGTTTCATTCAGCAAATAATCTGTACAGCAAGTAACATTACTAGGGAATGGGATGTTCCTACAGAAGCCTGAAATAAGCCACTTCTTACCTCTGCTTATAAGGAGCTGAACACGGGTAACGATATTGGTGGGAAAAATTACTAGCATGTGAAAGCTCTTTGTGAAGCAAGTCTGTGGCACTAGCCTCTTTTTAAGGATGTTTTGGAAGTTAGAGGTACTCTTTGCAAGCTAAGAGTAAAAATAATTTTGAGCTGAAGCCGGCCTGAGTTAGGTGAACCAGGAGGGCTTCATTAATCACACCCTCCAGGTCAGGCCAAAAGGGACCATCCAACTGCTAGTCTGACCTGCTGAATATGGATTGCAGCTCTGAACCAAGTGCTTGTTGCATGTGGCCCATGATTTAGTGCTGATCACAAGAAATTTGTCCCTGGTCATGTACTGAGGTGCATCTGCCTAAGAACACAGCTGTATGCCGACAACAAGAAAAAGCACAGGAAGCAGAAAAGTATCCTTAACAAACTGGGAAAAAGTACTCCGAAACCCTGAAACCCTTTCTCAATATTATAGAAATTAAATACAAATAGCCCTTCTGCTCCATATTGTGTATGCAAAAAA
>VZRU01002968.1:66214-80549 GCA_013398155.1 Pedionomus torquatus
GCAGGAATTTCACCAGATTGCCACGATTTCTCAAATATGATGGAAAGCGGCTTGGCAACTTGATCCACCAGCTCCCTCAGGACCTGTGGACGGATTTTATCAGGTCCCATGGACTTATGCACCTTCAGGTTCCTCAGGTGGTCTCGAACCTGTTCTTCTCTGACTGTGGGCAGTTCTCCATTCTCAGAGCCCCTGGTTTTGTCTTCTATGACTTGAGCAGTGCAGCTAGAGCCCTTGCCTGTGAAGACTGAGACAAAAAGTTCATTCAGTACCTCAGCTTTATCCATATCCTGGGTGGCCAGGTCCTCCGGAGAGGGCCCACAGCCTCCCTAGTCTTGCCTTTATCCCTGACATATCTATAGAAGTTTTTCCTGTTGTCTTTGATGTCCTTGGCAGGTCCAATTCTTCCATGTTACCACTAGGACTCTTTGCCTGACTTCACCTGTATTTTTGATGCACACAACAATTTTAGCCATTTCCACAAGCTCTTCTTTCATTTTGAGGCAGCATAGAGGATGTCTGATATTTTTGTATTATAGTTTTTATTTTTTTATTGTTGTTTTAATTTCACCAGTCATTAAAAGACCTCCTTCCCACTCCAAAATATTGCAAGAAGAAACAGAATATAATTCTGCTTTACAGATAGAAAGCTAATAGTGGCAGAGCTATTAGAGGGTAGTGGAGGGGTTGAAATTCTGTAAATCATGAAAATCTCTACTCAAAAAAACCCATTATTAGCTATTTCTGAAAGTCCTACATCTCCTTTTACCTTCCCAGTAAAAGCTGGAGAGCTGGTATTTGTGTTAACTGTCTTTCTGCAGGAGGCCTTCACTAAACTTGGCAATCCCAGTCTAAATCTGCCTGGGATTATGCAGGTTTCTTTTCTAAACCAGAGTCAAATGCTACTTCTGGACTTTGCTCCTCTGATTGTTCTGTCCAGAAAAGCTGTTACTTTTTCAGCTGTATACTCAAATTGTATTTACTTTGCAAACTGGACACTTGAAGTTGCAGATAGGATCTCTGGGGTTTTTGTAGGGCAAGAAGATGTTTGTAGGATCCCTTTTGGAAAACATTATGCTTGGTTTAAGAAAAGTTTCAGTTAACAATACCCATCCTTTAAAAAGGCATAACTGACTTCGCACGAACGCCCTTTTCTCTGTCTTAACCATCCTAGTGGTGGCTTTACATGCCAGATGATTTCCTGAGAAAGAAAATCCTTTGGTTTCTGCTTTAAGGCACAGAAATAATTCTTGAGTCATGACTAGTAGGATGGTTGGGTTCATTTAGCCCAAGCCTGTTTTTATTATCAGCTTCTTAATTCCCCAGCACCTCGAACTCTTCCCTAAGTGCATGGATGAGCTGTTCTTCCTAGGGGTGTCAGGTTGATGAGATCCATGTGTATTCTGTTTTAAAACCAATGAGTATTTTAATACCTCTGCTACAGTCCCTGGCTGCTTATTTTTGTAAATATTTGTAATAACTTTAGTTCTTAGACTTCTCTATTTAGAAGCAAAGGAGCATTGCAAATCCTTTATTCAATTTCTTTATTTTCTTCTATACTTTCTCCTATTTTCTCCATCAGTACCACCAGTCCTCCTAAAGCTTGCACCAACTTAAAATGAAGATACTGGCCTGCAGACTTGTAGTCTAGTCTCTTTTCTTCTGAGGTATTGCCTGTTTCACTTAAGAGAAGGCCTCCGGGCTCTTCTCCATGTGTTGCACCTCCAGATGGTACAGACCAGCTTTGCAAATTCAACACTTGTGACTTTGCATTGATTTGGCTTCTTTGGTCCCAGGCTGTTAGGCTTGTGCATGAGAACCCTCTGGCCTTTTGAGACAGCCTTGCCAGGTCACTCTAATGATCACTCTAATGATGCACTCTAATGATAATGATTTCACTGACCCAAACCCTGGGAATACACCATTTTCTAGGCCACTGAATCATGTAGTGCAAGTAATAGCAGTGTGAGGGTTACATGTGCAATTACGTTTTCTAATTATGTTCTAATGTGATCTGTCAAAAAAAAAAGAGCATATTGGCAGTGGGTGAAGCAACAACTTCAGAATGAATGCATTAAACATAAAAAGTCACTGCAGGTTTTCTCTGTCAAAAGTGAAGCACAAAATTTACATGGTCTGTGAAAACATACAAAGCAAGAACACTGCAGGAAAATGTTTACAAAACACGTGTTTAGCCAATATAATTTTGTTCCAGCAGAAAGTAGAAATGCCACATGAGAAGTTCTGGGAGGCCATTTATTTTGTCAGATGCTGTGAATCTGTTGAACAACATTGAGTGAACAGCATTTCTGCTGGGCTGCTATTAAAGATTGGCAATGTACCCATCGAATACTTCAATAGCAGCTTTATGGTTTATTTGTTAGCAGATGTTCAAATTGTTACCCTTGCCTAAGATTTCAATATCTGATAGTTATCTCTTACGCACAAATCCGCTATTTCACCAGCTATTTTTTCAGGGAAAGCTGTCTTGTTGCATCAGAAACAAAATTATTACCATTTTCACTTAGCAGTGAATCCTTCCCAGCTCTGGTTGCCTGATTATTGCTGTCACTCCCACCAGCACACACTATATCAGGACCAGTCATCCAGAAGAAATTCAGACCAGATGCCATTCCATGCTTTGCCTACCATGCAGATTCAGTCTGTCATGGTTACAGCTTTGACAAACTTCTACAGAATTTCCTTTCCCACTAAGGATATGCCTGTAGTTCTTAAGATTTTTGAACATTTGGTGTATCCATTTGGATCTTTTGACCTTGGTGGCAGTCAAACAGTGTTTTGCACTGGGGCATCCTCCAGCAATGTGTTTCCTTGAGTGATATCATGGTGCATTAAGGATTGCGAGGGATATCCTCCAGAAAATGAGAGGATTGTATCGGTGAACTGTTCTCCACTGTTGAATTTCAGGTCCAGCAATAAAAGAGCTGAAGAGAGAAGATGCGAGGTCTGGCCTTGCTTGGGGGTTGGACAGTCCCATCAGTCTGCCTTAGAGCATGAAGATTTGAAACTGTGGCAATCAGGAGCTATGGCAAGGGAAAAGTTGTAGTGTGAGAAGAATAATGCCTTTATTACTTTGAAGTCTTCAACATTGTTTAAGCTGTCTCTAAGAGGTAACACATTGCAGACTAAATATGTTTCATAACAGCCAGTATTGGCTCAGACAATTAGTGATATGGTTTTGCCTTGAGAGGTTAGAAATCTCCAGGATGGAGAGACTTTGGTCAAGACATGGCAATTTCTATTTATTTACCTTTCCTGTTCCTGAATCTCTTGAAATAGGTGTAGTTGTTCTCTACTCCACCAGCCATCTGGGTGCAACGGTGCTTAGAAGAAGGAGGATGGCCATCTGAGAGGATGTCCACATTTGCAGCTTATCAAATGGAAATCACTGTCTTTGGCACAGCATATGCTCCCATATTGCATAGTTGTCTGAGGGAATGATATTCATGTAATGGCTCTGACCATCCCCCTTGTCTCTGCAAAATCTTCTTCTCCATTTGAAATACCAAACAAATACAACTGCAAAACAGAAGCAAAAACCTTCTAGGTGAAATGAACCTGAACTTTGTTCATTAGTGTAGCAACCTCAAACTCTTCACACGGCAGAGAGGCATGTTCTCATCTTGCTGGTTGGAAAAGCAGTCACCAAGCTATGGCGCAATGGAGGCATGCCACCTCCTCTTCTGGGCAGGTCTTTGGTGGCAATGCTGTCTGCCAGTTTGCAGTGACACCTGGGGACACACCTTATGTGAACTCTGAACATGTGTACTGATGCAAGTGACCTGGGCTGCAGTGTCTCAGATCCAAGGCAAATCCTATGTTGTAAAAGACATGAATGCCTAAAAACCTGGGGAAATTTACTGTTCAAAAAAACCCCACCACAACAGAGTCATTCATTGGATTAAGTAAAGATTTGAGGACTGTGTTCTGAATGCAATTCTGCCTAATTTCCACTCTGGGTGCTTATGTCCTTACGTGGATTCTCCTCAGAGTGGTTGGATTTCAAGGATGAATATATAAGAAGGGAAGTGTCAAAGCCAACTGGTGAAACTGACTGTTCCAGCTGGGGTAAGGTTACACTGTCCTTCTTTGTGGCTTCCCTTCTCTCCTCTCCCTTGCTTTCCATATTTCTTACATCACTTCTTTCTTTCATGCAGCTATAACTGACAGAGATGGGTACTGAGGAAGAAATACCTTTTTTTCCATAGCCATAAAAATAGTTTCCTTGGTTTTATTAGGAGCGCATGGATGTGAGTTCAACCTCCTCTCCAAAATAGACAATGAGCAGGAAGTACTCAATTTGGCAATGCATTTGGGGTTAGAAACATTGCTGCTTTCAAAACATTTTGCCAGAGTCATTAATTAAGTGCTAGGACAGAAAACTTCAACCAAAGAAAATCAGGGGAAATTACATTTCTCTTTCCTGACCTATATAAAAAGCATTTGTACTTAAATCATATTGAAAGTTTTAAAGGGACATCTCTCCCAGTGGAACATGCAGAAAACATACGTGTCCTGCAATATTATTGCTGCTCACTATAACTTAATAGGATTTGGCTGTTTCCTCTTCTTTGCAAATGTTTAGTGAGAGTGTTTATGGGATCAGAGTTTAAGCAAGGATAGCACAGATATGGAGTTTCATTTTTCAAATCCAAGAGCGTGAACCAGGAAACTTTCTCCTAATGAGTAGATTTATCCTGTTTGAGGACAAGGACAAATTCATCCCATTCCTGTTCAGGCCAAATGACTAGCGTCCTGATTAACTCCAAAGCCTTGCTTAGAAATACAGTCCAAATATATAAAATTACTGGGGAAATAGCTTAAAATTTAGCAGAGTCTGAGAAAATTGGGTAAACAAAACATCAGAGGGCTGAAAGGCCAGAGTATTCTCTGTCTCTATTATTGAATGTGATTCAATAATCACAGTCTGAGGAGAGATGGTCTGGCTTTCATTTAATGTGTAAATGGATCATACCTATCCAAATAAGGGAAAAGTCTCAGTATGTATCTCACAGTGGGATGCAACTGCTGATGTGTTCCTGGATCTGCGTGCATGAGCTGGCCTGTCCCAGCTTTGTGCGGAGTCCTTTTGTCTGGGCCACACCAGCTCCATCTTCACTGGCTCCAGGTACACACAGGAGTGGCAGATTCCTCTCCTGTTGTGAATGCAGCCAAGGGAGTGGACAGCAGTGGGGCTCTTTGGAGCAGGGGCAGGAGAAATGGTGCCAGAGCACACGACTGCTTTAGTGTGGTCAGGGGAGAAGTCCCCCTTAGCAGCTCTGCTGTCCTCTACAATAATGGTGACAGCACAGGAAGGACATGGACCTGTTGGAATGGGTCCAGAGGAAGGCCATTAAGCTGACCAGAGAGCTGGAGCACCTCTCCTATGAAGACAGGTTGAGAGAGTTGCAGCAGTTCAGCTTGGAAAAGAGAAAACTCTGGGATGATGTTACAGCAGCCTTTCAGTACTATAAAGGGTGCCTATTAGAGAGATGGGGGGGACTCTTTATGGGGGAGTGTAGGGATAGGATGAGGGGTAACGATTTTATACTGAAGAAAGGAGATTTAGATTAGATTTTAGGCAGAAATTCTTTACTGTGGGGGTGGTGGGACACTGGAGCGTGCTGCCCTGAGAGCTTGTGGACGCCCCATCCCCGGAAGTGTTCAAGATCAGGCTGGATGGGCCCTTGAACAACATGGTCTAGTGTCCACTAGCCCAGTGTCTAGACTCTGGAACAGGTTGCCCAGAGAAGCTGTGGCTGCCCTGTCCCTGGAAGTGTTCAAGGCCAGGCTGGATGGGGCTTTGAGCAACCTGGTCTAGTGGGAAGTGCTCCTGCCCGTGGCAGGGGATTTGGAACTCAATGATCTTTAAGGTCTCTTCCAACTCTAACTATTCTATGATTCCATGTTTCTATGATGGTTGACCACATGGTTATTCATGTTTTAACACTGAAACACCGTGACAGTCTTTCTGCCTCCAAATCTACCTGTCTGATTTGCTTTATCCGTGGCCCCAGACCAGATACACTTCTAGTGACCATCTGCATAGGCTCTCTGTCTCCATTCTCTTGTATGTTGCTACAGATGTGCAAGCTGGGTCACAGCATATTGCTTAAAGAACTGCCTGCCTTCTCTTCTGCCCATGGCCAGGAATTGCTGCAGTTACTATGAATAATGTTAGTTCTTGAACAAATTGGGACTGGGAACTGCTGGTCTATTGCTTTCTTCTATTACTCTTCTTTATTCTACTCCAACAAATTTACTCTTCTATGTCCTAGACAGGTAATCTCTGGTAGCAGCTGCCTTTCTCATATGATACAATGTGTTCTTTCACTCTGTTTTCATTGATTAGTCATTCCTTTATATAGCCTACTTCATGAGTCACTTTGCCTACCTACCTGCAACTGCGTGGTGTGCTATCCATCAGTTCCTTGCTTGATGGCAATTACCAGCCTTTTATTGCTGGATTTTTCTCTGAAGGACTCTTCCTAATAGCAGCATACTTCATTAATTTCTAATTTTTCAAATCACAAATTGTAACATAGCTGCAGGAGCTGGAAATAGAACAACTACATACCTTCTCCTAGAAGTACACATATGGAGTTGGAAGGGAACTAAAGTTGAAGTTGCCAGCAAATACCTTCTAATTACTTTCCACGGACATTCAACCAGCCAGATTTTGCTCTCACATATATTTGTTCATTTCAAAATTGGTCAAGTGGACTCAGTGGATGGCAGTTTGTTATATGGATGGACCAGGACATTGCTCGAGATGGGAAAAGCCTAAATCCTTCAGATCTATCTCACTGCTGCTGTAACACAATGGCATGAAGTCCCAGACACAAATTTGATCATTCTTACATGGATTTCTCCACAATTTTTTCTGGCCAGCCTAATTGCAAGTATCTTTCTCATATTTATCTCTTTTAGTGGCAATCTGTGAATGAGAAGTTAAAATGTTGGAATCTATTGCTAGTGTGTTACAGGCGATTTTATAAATATCTATATAAAAGATTAGTTTTGTTATTAACTCTGGGACAATGTTAATTTGAGATGAAATAACTAATAGTAGTGATTTGTGTACCTAAAATTACCATTATTCTTTGCAAGAGGAATGAATACCAAGCAGGCCTGGGGCACACAAATAGCCATGAAGGATTAATGATATGAACAGCATGTCTTTCAGCCCTGTGTTTCAGGGCTCAGTATAATCTTGACTGACCTTTCTGTCTCTTCATCTGAAGGAGGCCAAGGGGATTTGTTTGCTTCTGTTCTTCCCCTGGAGTTTTTTTTACAATATTAGAAGGGAAAGTGCAAGTTTCATCTGTTTCCTTGTCACCATGATCCCAGCAGGGAAGGGTACACTCTGTGAAAAGGTGATAAAGCCAGTCTTTTGGCTATTCAACTCATCTCTCTGGTGTACCTTCAAACATGAATGTAAATACATTTTCTAACTCAGAACAACTCTGTTTGCAAATGAAATCAGGCCATTAAATTCATCATACAGGGATCATGGCTATCACAAGTCAGAGCTGAGTTCAAGCTGCCTGCCTCGGACTAGGCAGCTGGGAATCCTGCACCCAGGAGCCTGAGTGATCTCGTCTCTTTGGGCATTGGTGTGAGTGGCCATCAGTCCATGCTGGGGAACAGTCTGAGAGACACAAAATCCACCTCATTTCCCCAGCTGCTGGGCTGTGAGTTATTTATCTGATCTTTCAGGACTTGTAAAACCATCCATAGCTCTAAAGGACATATTCTTTTCCTTTGTATGTTCTATTATATTGGAAACACTGGTTATTAAGGGGAAAAATAGCTGGGGCTGCTTTAGCGGGAAAATTATAAAAAAAATCAGGTCCTTTTTTGATCCTCTGCCATTCAGATTGCATGCAGCTCTTTGTTCTCATGTAGATACAACTACTGCCATAATTTTAGTATCATTTAGTATTTTTCTTGGTTCCAGTCTTTCTCAAGGATCACAGCCTCATGAAATGCTTTATTAAAAAATAACTGAAGAAAGGTCTTCCAAAATATCCTCTACATTCAATTAAATGTTGATATGACTTTTCTATTAATATGTACTTTCAGTCCTGAAACACCATCATATAAATCTGTGCTTCAGCCAGCTGAAGTAAACATGTGCCTTGGGACACAATTTCCAAGTAGTCCTTCTCTGTACATTCCAGTCTTGATTTAATCCAGGTTTATATCAGCTTTGCGTTTGCTGATTGAGAACAGGTTTAAGTTAAAGTGGACAAAAGCACTCTTAAACTGGAGCAAGAGTGTTCACACAGAGTACCACATCATCTAGCCTGAATGGATACAAAGTCTGTGTCTCGAAATCTTATTAATGTTTGCCTTTGACATCTCTTTTCTTTTGAAATTAAGCCTCTCCTTGCTTCTATATTTTGTCTTACTTCTGCTGCCCTATGCTTGTGGTAGAATTAATGTGATTGGGCTCTCACACTTCAGAGAAAGCTACACATAGGGAAAATTCAAGTCCTTTTAACAGCAATTAAAGCTTGTCAGAGGCAGTTTTTGTGAAAAGGGTGCATTCTGATATCTGAGCATCAGCACAGGTTGGGGCTGAGCAGAGCACAATACCTGGTGGAGAAGGGGTGTTCAGACGTGGTGGCACTTACCCCTCTTACTGCTCTATGGTGTTGTCTACACCATGGTCTGATGGCCAGGCTGGATGGAGCTTCAAGCAACCTGGCCTAGTGGGAAGTGTTCCTGTCTGTGGCAGGGGGGGTTGGAACTCAATGATCTTTATGGTTCCTTCCAGCTCTAACCATTCTGATTCTATGGTGATGTGGTAAGCCCAGAGCAGGCTGGCTGCTCTTGTTGCAGAAAGCTCTGCAGCTGTAGCTGGACCAGTTCCCTGGTGGGAGAGCAGCCATTCCCAATAGGAAGATGGTGTGCCATGTTGCCTGCAGTTTGCCAAAGTAGGCTGCCACTCATGCTGAGCCATCCTTGATGGAAACAGAAATGTGGGACATAATACAGGCCACACAGAAAATGAAGTCTGAATTTCATAAAGGGTGGGAAAGGAATAGCAGGACAGGCAGGGGAGGGCTCAAAGCAAATTTTCTTGTTCACACTCGGCAAAAGTAATAGCTGCTTTTGAATGGGACTTATTTTATGAATGCACTGCCTTTGCTAGCAGGCTTTTCATTTGGAGGCGTTACCTTTCATAGCAGGATGGTAAAACATGGGTCTTGACATCATTGTACCCACGAGAAAGTAAGCTTTAGCAGTAGAAGTATCAGAAAGCCCAGGCAACCTATACAGTGAATCTGCTGGATGGGAGATTCTCTAGTGCCCTGTTGCTTTTCATGTAACAATAAGCTATTGCATTCTTCTTCACGGGGAACCCAATAGCTGTAAGAAGAGCTGCCCACAAGGTTTACTCAGTGATTTTTGAGGAAAACAAGACATTTTCCTGGTAATACTGGATTTTTCTTAACAAAAAAATCATCAAAATTTTGTATTATGCTTCTTTACTTCTCCTTCCTTTCCATTTTGCTCATGGAAAGACAAAGTGAGTATGAAAAAATCTCCCAAAGCTTGTAAAAAATGACAGTATTTGGACAATGTTAACTAAAGTAGCAAAATTTGCAAAATTAGTAACAAAAATAAGCAATCTTTTTTTTTTTTTTTTCCTGAACTCCATTCCCATTCCCAGTCTATCCTGAATTTTTGTATATCTTCAAGCGTGTTTGTTCCAAAAATAATTTTCCATTTCTTTTGATGGTGTTGTGGAGCAGGCAGTTCTGGTGTTGCTTGCCCAGTTCCAGCACAGGGAAGCATGCTCTGCTGCTCCCTGCTACTTTGGGTTAAAAAGGCTGTGAAAACAACTGTCAGAAAATTAGCCTAGCTTACAACCAGGGTTGGATTTTTGAATGGGTGACACAGGATCTGCTATTTATTATCAATCTTTTTTGTTCTCCTGGATATTGCCCAGAGATTATATTTTCTAACTAGGTCAAAAATATGCATGGGTAATTTAATAGTCACTTGGAAATTGCCAAATATCTGAACTGGTCTATCCAGAACAGCAGTCCAGAGTGGAGAGGCCAGCACCTCACCCTTGGAAGGAAGAAGGAGAAATAAATCCATAACGGGCAGTCAGGAAACAGCCAGCCAGCTGGGAAGCTTCTGATTAACCCCTATTGCCAAATACATGGTTGATGCTACAATATAGTCCTTTTTTACTCCCCACCTCCCACAAAATAGCTTATTGTACAATATTATTGTGAATATTCCCATTATTCTTGTATATATGAATCATATTAAATTACTGACATCAGTGATATCACCTGGTCATGGGTTTTGTAGGCTAATTAATGCTGGAAATTAGGATTCCTAGTATATGATGAGAGTTACATGCTTTAATGATTAGGTAGATACTAGCAAACATTTTTCTTAGAACCTAGTTGTATAGGTACCATGCTAAATGCATGTTGTATGATATTTTGCAGCAGTTTTCATCGCACTCTGTTAGAGTCCACAGAAATGTTTCTTGATTTGAAAATCTGTCCACTTAGCTGTGTACATAGCAATCTGAGGCAATTATAGGCATGCTTTTTTGGAAGGTCAGAGGATTGTTACTTGCAGAACCAACAGTTATGAGATCTCTCTTTTGTTAGCAAAACAGTTTTCCTCCAGGTTACTGTGTATATCCTCTCTAAAAGGGCTGTTGTTGAGTTTGCAATGGACCCCTCAGGAATCTTCCCACCACTCCAGAGAAGAAAACTGTAAGTACTTACAGAGGCATTGGTTTCTTTGCTTGTAATTCCTCTTCTAGTATCTAGCTGCTACTATAAATGTTGTTTTCCATTCCTAAAGACTTACAAGCTCAGTATAGTTATTAGGTTAGATTTGGAGAGAAAGCTGAGTTAGGAGACCTTGAGGGTGAGAGCAGGGCATGCCTGTAAAATGTCATCTTGGAACAGGTGGGAAGTCCTGATGTGCTCTAACAATCCGTGGGAAGTCTGCTGACTGATTTAAAAGCAACTTAATTGAACTGCTAAAGGCATGAGTCACAGATCATGATGACCGATGCACAACAGCCTTTTAATTATTTGAACATTATCCTCCAGTTTGAAGTAAGTTGAAGAAACTGGATGGCCCTGTTTATTTGGATAATGAAATCTCTCTGCTATCCCTTCCCCTGGCACCACTGGTCCTTGGGTGAAAGCCTGGCTTCACTGAAGCCAATGACTCATTCTCTATTGATTTAGATGGAAACAAGACCCTACAGCTCAGAGTTTACTTAATTCTTAGTTCTTTCTCCTGTATTTTCACAGTTCTTTTCTGACTTCTCCTTGCACCATGCCCTTGACAAGCCCAGTGCTTTTTGAAATGTGCTCTAAATGAACATTCCTAAAACGATGAAGGCAATCCCTTGCGGCTTTCCTTGCTGGAAAAGGAGGTTTCTCTCCAACAGGTGAGGAGGCACCAGGGTGTCCTAACAGCTGCTCTTCAGCAAAGGCTTTTGATGGAAAAGGCAATAGTCGGCAGCTTTCTACTCCAAGTCTGTGCCAGTGACTGGAGCATGGTCCTCTCCTCCCACATTATGTTTTGGGGTGGTAGGAAAAGCAGCGGAGCCCAGCAAGTGCTCTAGATAAATTCTGACTTCAAGCACAAGAGACAGGGTGGAGAAGAAGGGAAAGAGAGCTCCAGGTCTTCCAGTATGCCACCTGCTAACACAAACCATAGCTGGTTGGAAAATCAGGTTTCTCAGATTTTGCCAGTCCAAGTTCCTTCCTGCACACCAGATGGCACCAGGCTGTTGTTGAGACACCCCCATTACCAGCCCTGACTTAAGCGTATAAACTGAGTTTTGTCCCAGAGCTCTCTATATTCTTTGCCCCTTTGGCCTTTGGCTGAATTATAGAATAGTTTTAGTGCCTCTGTCTGAAGCTTTGTCAAGCATTAGTTCCCTGAAAAGAGCTACTATCCACAGCCTTGGAGACGTTTGAAGGGTGTGGGCAACTTGGTCCAGCATTGAACCTGGATCCAGCTTCAGAGCTGGTCCTGCCTTAAATATAGGTGTGGGTTTGAGGACCCTGAATAGTGCCATGAAAATAAATGTCTGAAGAAATTCCACCCTTGTTCTGTGTCAGCTGCAAGCAGCAGAGAGCATTTCAATAGATGTGTTGTGCATAAGTGCATTTTGTTGACTCTGTACAGGGCAGTGCTGCAGATCTAGAACTGGTTGTATTAATCTCTTCTTTCTCTATACATATTTCACAGGACTGTCAGCATTAGGGAATCTCAGATGTAACATCCATTCAAAGCAGGTTGGCTTTATGTGTTGAGATAATTTTGCTTTACTCAGGCTGGAATTCACTTGTTTTGCTTCAATTAAAACAGATGAAATATTATTTTTTCTTACTCTTCTAGCCCATTTGTTGTAGGGTTTTTGCCCCTTGCAGGCAAGGGAGGAATAGCTTTGTAGTTAAATAACGAAAGGAGGTGTGTGGGTGGGTTGGTGATACACTGCAGGGAGGTGGAGATAAGCCAGTTACATAACCTGGATCATTAGGGGGCCCATCACAACATCCCTAATGTTACTGTCCTGTTTTTCTTACTTTGCACAACCAATCCACAGAACACACAGAGTGAAGTTGGAGGAGCGTTTATTCCTGCTTTTACAAGTAACCTAGAAGTAGCTTTATGCTAATGTTGTGCTGCTGCTTCTTCAAGAAATGGTCCTTCCTTGCCCAGAGTTGTCATCGCCTCTTTTATTCTGCACTGTATTCTGGATTTCAGACCCAGTTTGGTTGAACATGAAGCTCTGCGTTTACTCCCAGGCACTTTTCTACCGGGTCAGCTCCCTGTTTTATCGGCATAGCCCTGGGCTTGGTAGCTCAGGCACAAGGGGTAGGTGTGAACATTGAGTCAGAGCCAGCCCTTTTTGCAGGAGCAAGGTGGTGTCAGGGTGTCAGCATGGTGTCCCTCAGCACTGGAGAAGTGCTGAGCTGGGCTGGCAAAGCAGAGGCCATGCTGCAAATCTTCCACCAGCCCCACTGCTCCACTCTCACCCAGGCTCCCCTCAGGTTTCACACCTAAGAGAGGACCCCTGAGCTTGTGCAGGTCCAGGCTAAAGCGGTAGCCCTTTCCCCCAGCACAGTGAGCAACCCTATGGGAGGCAACAGGCTTGGGGAGCAGGGTGCTGCCTGTCAGTGCGACAGACCCCCTGATGCCTGCTAAACCCTGGCTCTGTGATGGGTCAGAGGTAGGGTATACCAGCCAGTGAGTGAGCCAGGGTACCTTGGGTAATTCCTCTGTCTATCTTTTGCCTGTATGCAGAATAAAGCATTGCAAAGACTTTTTTTTTTTCACAGTCAGGGTTTTGTGTATGCCATTTTAACTGTAATTTTTCTGCTGAGCTCAAGTATTGAACTCAATACTCAAGTATTGAGTAGTCTTTAGTTACATGAAAACCACTTACATCAGTAAATACCTGACACCTGTGAATTAATTGCTATGAAGTGAAAATTATTTAGAGGGCTAGTGTGAATGTCATGTTGTAGGTTTATATTACTTAAGCCTCCAGAGCACACTGAGTTCACAGCTGCATTGTTACTTAAGCTCATTCAGATAAAGCCTCTTGTTCTTCAAAACCTGGAACTAAACATCAAATGCCCCAGGCAGCCTGCTTCATGCTATTTCTCTGCACACATGATTGCAACAGGTGCCCTCATTACGAGTGAATCCCCCCATCCTCTCCATACTGTCACAGAATCACAGAGTTCCATAATCGTAGGGGTTGGAAGGGACCTTCAGAGTTCATCTAGTCAAACCTGCCTGCCAAAGCAGGTTCACCACAGAATCTAGAGTGGTCTAGGCAGGGAGATTTCCAGGTGGATTTTGGATACCTTCAGAGAAGGAGACTCCACAGCCTCTCTGGGCAGACTGTTCCAGGGATCTGGCACCTTCAAAGTAAAAGAAGTTTTTCTTATGTTCAGACGGAACTTCCCGTGTTCCAGCTTGTATCTGTCACCCCTTGTTCTGTTACCAGACAACACTGAAAAAAGCCTGACCCCATCCTCTTGATACCTGCCGTTTAGAGGTTTATAAGCATCAATGAGGTCCCCTCTCAGTCNAAACCTGCCTGCCAAAGCAGGTTCACCACAGAATCTAGAGTGGTCTAGGCAGGGAGATTTCCAGGTGGATTTTGGATACCTTCAGAGAAGGAGACTCCACAGCCTCTCTGGGCAGACTGTTCCAGGGATCTGGCACCTTCAAAGTAAAAGAAGTTTTTCTTATGTTCAGACGGAACTTCCCGTGTTCCAGCTTGTATCTGTCA
>VZRU01002969.1:1149-34063 GCA_013398155.1 Pedionomus torquatus
AAATAGAAAATATTTTAAAAGGCTCTTGGTATCTTAGAATATTCTGTAAGTAAAGGATGATGTTTACTTACGGAGAATTATAAGGATTTTGTGATACCTAGATTTGAACAACAAACATTTGGTGTGTCTTTTTTATATTTAGCTTCTTTTAACAAATTAGCTAACTTAATAATTCAAGTAATCTAGTAACTATAAACTATGAAAACTGTGAAAGAGAACAATGAGGTACCAGTGAGTTTTTAATTATACTGGGAGGGACCCGGGAACCGGGGACGGGACCCGGGACCGAAATGCGGTCCTCTGGCCGGGTGCGGTAGTGGGAGCTTTTCCCCCCCCGCCCCCCCGTTGAAGAGACTCGACTCTTCTCGGTCGGTTGTCATAAGCTCGTCGAGGAAGTAAGCTCACCCGGGTTTAAATAAGTTTTTTTTTTTTTCTGGGGCTGTGGTTCGCCCATCAGAAACCTCACGGTGACTACTCACTTCTTTAGAGAAAGGGTGAGGTTTTCCCTCTTACGTGGTGAATAAGCCATCCTCCCCCTTATCTCTTCTCTCAGATTGGGTCTGTTAAGGGAAAACTTGCTTTCCCGGATATGTCTCCGCATGAACAGAGCCATAATTATTCAGACTTCAGCAAATACCACAAGCAAAACACTCAAAAAACCCCCCAACCCAGCCCCGTGCTCTTTAGCTGTTCAGCATACTCGTTATCTGTCAGTTGTCATGTAACAGTACTATGTAGTGCTGCTAATATTAATCCTATGCATCTTTTTATGTAGTCATGTGCTGCCTCATTAGTTATTAACCATGGTGGAATACATCTGCAAGAAGAAATTCCAAGGTCTTCTGAGAGACACCGAAGCAAGCAATGTCTTTAAACCGTGAGAAAGTGCAGTAGGTACAGCTAGAGCCAGTACTATGAACGTAGGTAGCATATGTAATCATTTAAATCCAAGTGGTTTTGATGGTTTTATTTGGGAGTGAGCCGAAAATAGAAAAGAGCAGTTGGAGGCAGAGATGTTGAGGCTAGTACGTCAGAAAAATCACTGTGTGTAAAAAGTGAGTTATTTCTGAATTTAATATCCACTTTGTTACCCTCTGCTTAACTTCACTTTTGTCACAGCCTTCCCATCTGTAAAGTGAGAGTCTTAAGTGAAAACTGTTGCATAAAAGACTGTTTTTCATTATAGTCTTTAGTAAAGACTGTCTTGTGCAGGCATGGGAAGGGATTTGAAGATGAGGAGTAGCCTGAGAAACTTTTTGCTTAACGATTTGACCCAAAACTTTACCCAAACAGCAATATTTAACCTACAATTACATCTCACATATGAATGGCTACTGAAAGATTTCAGTTGTTACAGCTCTGCATTTCCATAGTTCACTCCATTGTGTATTGCATTAGTGCAATTTAGTTTTTACTGACTACTATTTGAGATCTCTAAGTATAATATTTCTCTGTTTGTAGCTCAATGCTTTCTGCTCTTTTTCAGTTAGTTTCAGACATACCTGATTTAATTATAAAATACTTAGTTTCTGTCTGAGTTGAGATAAAATGAAGTACAGATGGTAAAAGCTGCCTGAGAAATCTGCAGGCAGTTGGACGAGCTTCAGACTGGCTTTGATAGGCTGATTAAAGCATCTTCCATTGGTGAAGCAAAGCATGGTTCTTTACTTGTTTGAACAGGTGCTTCCAGAGGAACCTTTTTTTGCTTTTCCCATAAATGCCTTTCAAACGTTTCATTCTTTATTGAGCCTTTCAGATGCAAGGAAGACATTGTTAGTGGGGGATCATCAGCTTGCACTGATGTATATTTGTACATTTTGTATAATCTCTTTCTAAAAGGCAGATATTAAGCAGTGAACATACAGGACGATCAGTTTATCTGCTTTGTATGTCAGCTGGTGATAGGTTGAAATGAGACATTTAAGCCACACAAGGAAATTAAGTTATTGCAGTGAGGGGCAATGAAGAATACATCATCTGGTAGGAATGCTATAGATTGTTGTTTGCTGTCGTGATAAATATCGTTAAGTTTTGGCTGAGTTCTTAACATGTGCTCTTACAAAAAAGTGCTCATGATGCCTTAATGACCTGTAAAGTAGTGTATCCAGTCAGTGAATTAAATGAAACTTCAGGATTACCAGTATGAAAGAAAAAGGGAAAAGACACTGTGTCCCTTCTGTCTTTGTGAAGTGCCAGCATGACTGTTGTAAGGTGGTAGGTAAGGTAGGCATATACCTACTAATTTTACTACTAGGTGTTGTACCAGCTGGAGAGGAGTTGGAATAAAGAATGAGCCAATGTCTGGAATGTGTTTCTTTGAAAGGTTGGGAATGCATCTGTGCTCTGTAAACCAAGGTGATAATTGCCCATGGCTGTAAAGCTGTGACTGTTGGCAGGGTGAACTCTGGTGACTTTCTCTAAAGACTGTGGAAATGAAGCTGCTTGTCATGTTCATATTATGCACTTTAAAATGTCTACAAAAGCTTATCAAAAGAACCAAGAATAAGCATAGTGTATGTTAGAAGTATCCTGTGCCCAGATATAAGCCATTAAGAACAGCAGGAGCATGTATGATACTCTTCAGCTGTTCTCAATGCATGGACTTTTAAATCCAAACCTGCTTTCTGTGCATTGAGTAATCCTCAGTGGGGGCTCTTCCAGGAGGCATTTGGTATCCACTTGAACGTATGTAGTTACTTTAGGCATATCAGTGTTTTATGTACCATTTTTATATATCAAGGATTTTCTTGTTAAGATTAGCATTCTGGTATCTCAAGATAATGTCCCATACATGATGTTCTTAGCAGACAAGGATTACCAGGACATTTGTGGAACTGAAGGAGCCCTTGGAAAAGATAGGGAAATGCACCTTTTTTTATTTAGTTATGCAGTTATTTTCGTACTAGCACAGATCTAGTAGCTTTAAAGTAGTTTAAGTGCATGAAGGCTGAGGTATTAAGACGGTGATTTAAGGAAAACACTGTAGTTGTATCCCTGCAAAAGTTGTGCAGGCAAGTTCTGGATTGAAATACCTCTATTAATTGGCATTTTTTGAAGTCAACTTAAAACATATTTGTCTGTACGATTTGTATGTCATGGTCTCTGTGACAGACATCTGATCTGTTCCCGTTTATGACTGTGTTAATTTCATGTGTTATTTACCTTTTTTGCTTGTGCAATTAGCATTTATGACTTCACCTTGCTTGGAGAGAGTGCAGTGGTTATTAAAGAAAATAGAAGTTATTATAAAATCCTTTTACTGGTTTACAGTGAATTGTTTGCCTTACTTTTAAGGGCTGCCAGGTATATAGGCTTGGGGTACTTGGTCCCACAATTCAGGCTGGGCTTTTGGAAAAGATTTCACTAACTTTTCTGCATTTGTTCATTTGTGCATTTGTGAGCCACTAAGAGCATCATTCAGATGATGAAAAGAAGCTTTATTATTTATGAAAGGGAGCACTATCATTTAAGTCTTATGCTTTAATTTCTTTCCAGTTTGGTGCTCTTACAGATTTATCGGGAAACGGCGTGTCTCCCTTCCTACCCCTTTACCTCTCCTCTGCCCAACAACTTGCAGCTTTCCCATGTAAACTGTGCAGCTTTCTGTGATCACACCTACTGGAGTAGGTGTGATAGAAAATAAACTATGTGGTAGCTCAGTTCTGGTATAACTCTAAACAAAATGTTGGCTGTATTTTGAAACATGGTGAATTTGTTCTTTTTTAAACTATTAAGAAAGAAGGAGGAGTTTCTAAACTAGAAAGAAGGAGGAGGGATACATTATGTAGGATTAATTCTGGGATCATATCTCCATTAAGCTAACAAAACTGCAAGTTGCCTATTTCCAAGAGAATGCAGGTTGTCCTTTCAATGCTTTCCCCCCCCTTCTATTTTATCTTTAACCTAATGATAACCACCAGCCAGTTGTGGAAGAAACATCATTGCTTTTATGTGTATTTACATTTAAGTGTCTAATAATAAACTTCAGCTAAGGTTTCTATTTCCCAAGCTTTGGTGGAGCTCAGACAAGAGCCTGAGCATACACATCTAGCAGGTCTGGAGTTCTGCCTTATTCCTTATTAGTCACGATCCTGCAGGGATGAAGTATATATATAGGGGGTAGAAAACTCATCAAGATCCTGTGCAGGTAACTGAGTTGTTAGAGATGTCAATCCCTTTAGGTTAAGCTGTCATTGCAGGAGACCTGGTGTCTTGGATGTTTAAATTATTAAAATACGAACAAAAAATATTTTTTTTTTCTCCTTCTAATAAATGCTTTCTCTTGCTCAAGTCTTAGAGCAATAGAAAACCCTAGCATAATAAGAATGGGCAGAATTCATACTTTTTGGGGTGTTGTGTGTGCACATATGTATGTCTAATAATTCCTAGTAGTTATCCTTGCTCTTTACAGTAACATTCATTTGTTTTATTTTCCTTACCATAGATTTTGGTTTAATTTTCTTGGTGGAGCAATTAATGGGATCTGTTTTTTTTCCCCCCTTTAGAATTATGATCGACAGCTAATTCTGTGTTTTCTTTTGCTTCCTGTAGGCTGGCACCGATGCGATTATATACACTGTCAAAACGACATTTTGTTCTGGTCTTTGTAGTATTCTTTGTTTGTTTTGGTTTGACAGTCTTCATAGGAATAGCAGGTAAGGATGCTGCCTTTTTTAAAGATTACAGTTCTTGTATGCTTTGTCTAAATCTGTTGGTATTTAAACACTAATGAGCTTATTGCCCCTGAGATGTCTGAGGAAGCATTACTTTTGACAGCCAGGGAGAAGTGTTTCTTCCATCTCATTTTTTAATACAAGTATTATCTACATAGTTTTTATATTTGCAACTGCTTTGCAGGAAAAAAAAAAAAAAAAAACAAAACCAAAAACCAAAGTAAAACAAAACTAGCTTCATTGTAGCATAATTTTTCATCTGACTGCTACGTTAATTTTCTAATTTGTATTTCTGTCTGTAAAATGGTGATGCAAATACTTGATTTCCTGTGAGGAAGTTGATAACTGTTTGTAAAGCCTTCTAAATGTTTGGGTGATAAATGCCACAGAAATATAAAACATTTTAGTAATATAAAAATATGGGGGTGGTTTTTGTTGTCGAACATGTATGAGTTTAGGCCTGTGGTTTCAAAGGCCTTTATGGGAATCACGACGTGGTCTGGGAGACTAAGCACTTAGTGCCTGGATACTTATCCTGGAGATCAGAGAGATCTGTGAAAGTCTGGTTGACAAGGATGCAGAGTATCTTTAGGCAGATGGAAAGCAGGGGAGCCCTCTGTATTTCATGCCAGGGAGCTTTTCCAGGTCTAAAATGTACTTGAAGAAGAAGTAAGCGTGCTGTCACTGCAGTGTTAATAAGCTAATAGTCTGCTCTCAGGATAGCGTTGTCAACACAAAAGTGACAGGGAGAGGGGAAGGGAGGGACTTGTACTCATTGAGCAGCCTGCCCATCATGTAAGAATTATTAAATGACCTTACCACCTCCCTCCACTTTAATGTTGATTTCCAGGTCACCCAGTATGTTCTCCTGTGCCACTCTGACACCCCATGACCTGTCTGTAGGGTTGTCTCTACTTCTGCTCTGTCCTTCACTTCTTTTAGAATGAGGTGGCCTGCCCAAGCTTGGAACCCTGGGACTCATCTGCACTTGCCTGCCTTGGAAAGAAGGGAGGTTAATTGGAGGCAGATGTTTGGGCTTTTTGTGCCCATCCATGCCTTGTAGGCAGTACATTTTTCATAATAGCATTAAATAATAAAATTTGTCTGTGAAATAAAATCTTCTTTCCTGCTGTTTGATTTAATTTAGCAGCCTGAAGTCCAAACCAGTTTTAGTTCATAAAGGTTAACCACTGCTATTCCTGTGACTTGCCTAAGGATGCTGAAAGGCATTATTTGAGCACTAAAATACAAAAACAAATTTCATATAAATGATGAAAAAAAAAAAAAGAATTATTTAATTTAGTGTCATTTGGCTTAAAAAGTGGACCATACTTTTAGTTGTATATTTATTCTACCTGGTTGTAAGAAATGCAAGAAAGTTGTTGCAAAAAGCAGTGCTCTGGAAGACAAAACTGGATATTTCATTCTTAATTGGTAGCAGAACCCGAAAGAGGGCTGTGTTGGTGTGTTGCATTGCATCTGTGTGCAGAGTGGTCTGATGATGTAGTTGTCTTTGGTCCAGGGGACTTGGCTGCTGTAAGTAACCCTTGGTCATCTGCGACCTGCTGGCAGGACCTGGCACTCTGTGAGATTCTTGTCTTTGTAAGATTAGTTTGCTGGGGATAGTTTTGTTGACAAAGCATGAATGCAGTTCATTATAACTTCATGATTTTTTAGAAGAATGCTGTTTACCGTGGGAGGACACCCACTGAACACTTACTGTGATGTTTTTCCCTGGCTTTTGTTGACAACTCCTTGCTTCCTGTGAATAGAGGGAGGGGCGCTAACAATAGAGTCCTCGCTCGTTAAAGGGTGCAGTCTGAGCAAAACTTACCAAACCCACTAAGTAAATGAAAAAGTAGAAGATACATCCATATTCTCTCTGCTACTTGAATAGACAATTGCCCATATCCAAATCTCTGTTTGCAGTTTGGGAAGCCTAGCAGAAGTCTTGCTTCTCATTTGAGAAAACAAGACTGAGATGATTGTAACCCAAGACAGACACAGACTTGAGGTTTTTTTCCCAAATTACACTCTCTTATCCCAATAAGTCTGTGTTTTCTTTGGGGTGAGACAAGGGGCAGAGCTTATTTTCTGTATCTGCGCAATTTTCATGTTTGCCACCTCAGGATGGTTCTTTGCTTTCAGATGTGACTCTGTTAACTGAGCAAGATTAGAAGAAACAATGTAATTTAATCACAATTTTTTAATAATATGACCAAAGCATTGTTTTGGTCAGTTGCTTTAAAAACCTTTCATATGTGTGGCTGGCAGGTCAAGGGAGGTGATTCTTGCCTTTTACTCCACTCTCATGAGAGTGAGACTACTGTGTTCAGCTCTGGGACCCCAACATAAGAAGGACGTAGACCTGTTGGAGTGAGCGCAGAGAAGGGCCACAGAGGCTAAAGGAGTTAGCGTTGCTCAGCCTGAAGAGGAGAAGGCTCAAGGGAGGCCTCATAGCCCCTTCCAATACCTAAAGGGGGCCTACAAGAGAGATGGGAGGAACTCTTTATTAAAAAGTGGAGCAATAAGACACGGGGGAATGGTTTTAAACTGAAAGAGAGGAGATTTAGATCAGATATTAGGAGGCAATTTCTTCCTGTGAGGGTGGTGAGGTGCTGGAACAGGTTGCCCAGAGAAGTTCTGGATGCCCCATCCCTGGAGGTGTTTAAGGCCAGGCTGGATGGGGCTTTGAGCAGCCTGGTCTGGTGGGAGGTGTCCCTGCCCATGGCAGGGGGGTTGGAACTGGATGGGTGATTTTAAAGGTCCCTTCTAACCTGAACCATTCTATGATTGTTTGCTAGAGGAGTAGCAGTTATAGCAGTAGAACCTCATTATGGTTTTGGTTGCTGCTCTTAAAAACTGGGAGTATGATCTCTCTGCCCCATTATTGATTTGTATCTTCTGGTAAAAAAACTCCTAGCTTTTTGAAAAGGCTGATTCTATCTTTTTTGTTAAGACTTAATGACTGAACCATGATGACTTACCAACTGTGAGCACTTACTAACATTGAATTATGCTTTTCAAAACAAAAATGCCTCCCAAAAATCTGCCTTGCTTATATGTACTAGAGAACTGAAAAGTTGAATGATACAAAACTGACTTTAGAGTGGGTGGCTCTTAGTGAAGTTAAACTGTAATTCTAGTATGAAGCTTTGAGTGTGATGGGTGAAATTCTTCATTTTTCCATTTAAAGTCTGTAAGACGGTTAATATTTTAATTAGAGTTTCATAAAAAGCCTGGCAGTGAACTGAACATCTCCTGCTACAATTGGACATGAAACTCCATTGATTAAATGGATTGCCTGTTTTAGGAGAAAGTGTTTATAGAGCTTTTATGCAATTATATTTATGTGACGGTATACGTAACATAATATAGCCCCAGATTTCTGTAGAACAGGAGGAGCCCAATCTGAGAACTGTCTCTAAACAAACACATGGGTATTTTGGCTCAACTACTGCGATGAAGATCCAGCACTAGCCAGAAAGTACTGTGACTGTGATTGTACAAGCAAGTGCTCTACATGTACATAAAAAGGCACTAGCATCATGCACTCAAATACAATGGGATTTGTTTGCCCTGGTACAATGCATGAGCGCAGTGCATTATGGACACTATGTTAATTAGGTAATTGTAGCAGTTTTGCTATATAAACTTTACAGTGAGATTAAATACAATGGTTTTCAGGTGTTTTTTGCAGCTCTTGTTGAGCTTCAAGTTGCTGTAACAACAGTACCACTGGTGCTTAGCTACCTTTTTTGTATCAGAGTACTTTCATGATTGCAGTGCACGGCTTGGGAAAAATATCATGTGGTTTGTTGTAGGAGTTTAGAGTACACACGCAGGGCTTCTGACATGGAGTTCTTAATTTGTAATTTGCTTCTTTATTTAAGCATGCCTAGAAATACTACGGCTGACATGCTTAAAGAACATTCAGGCCAAGTTAATTAGTGATATTGAAATGACTAGGTGATTTACTCTTCAGTTTAAACATCTGGAAAGTGGGATAGTATTTACCTGTTTTGCAGGGAGGTGTTTTGTACAGTCTTTTGAAATCCTATATTTATGTCATTATTTATAAGTAATACACGTACTTCAATGTTGTTTTCTTTCTTCCTTCCTTCTTATATATTCTGTAGGTCCCAATGTAATTGAAACTTCTGTAGCAAGAACTGAGTTAAATAACAGCCTAAAGGTAAGAGTTAATAAATATTGTTGCAGTACATGCATGGCTTTATTTGATGTCTGTAATGTTAAACATTATCCTCCTTTCCCAAAATTATTTTAAGTACTTAGATTTTTACTGGAAGACTTCTTGGCCTCATGGTGCTTTCCAGTTTGAAACTGAATATGCAATATTTTACTACCACTGTGTTATTTCATGAGTGGCTCAGCAGCAATTTGTAGTCTTTTACTTCCGTGAGCAGGTGAGGTAGAGAATTCTATATGCTTCTGCACAGTAATTTCTGATAAAGTGACACTTGAGTGTCAATAGGATTCCCTGATGATTTCTAAAAAGTTTTTGTTTTGTTCTGTTTTGATTATTTTTTTAAAGTAAATTTTCTTTACACTGGAATAGTTCCTTTTTTTTTTTTTTTTTTCTGGTGTGTTAGACACCTACACATGTTTGAATTGGAACTGTATTATGGGTGGTTTGTTGTTGTGTTATTTTGTTTTTTTTTTTTAAAGCATATTTTTATATCAAATAAGGAAAGTCTTTCTTGCATATAGATTTTATCTGTTAATGGTATCTTTCATGCTTTTGAAATTAATATGGAATTTTTAGGAAACCTAGTGGAAAAATAGTTGTTGTTTTCATAATTTTGGTTGAACAGGTTCAAAACTGTGTAGCAGATGAAGGGTCACAAACATAATTAACATAATTATAACTGCAGATATGTCACCTAACAGAATAATGCCAGGTGCTAAACTTGTGGGTTTTTTTTACAGCTGAAGCCATTTAATTTAAGTTCACCTCCACTGTCTACTTACAATCAGCAGCTGTGGCTGACCTGTGTAGTTGAGTTGGACCAGCAAGATGGTGAGAATCTTACCTAATTCTCATGAAACTGCTACACCAACCTGTATATTGTGTGTTGCATCTTTAATTTCATCTGCCACGTATGTGATCCAGTTGCTTTCTGGCTGTGATTGGTGGGTTTTTCCTCTGACACAGTTTCTCCCTCTCCATGCCTTGCCTCCAGAAAAGACATGGAGAACACTCGTCTTGAGAACTGGAAGCAACAAGTGCATGGGATAAGTTGTTTGTTATTTCTAAGAAAGCGATAGTATCTACAGAATCTGTGTCTCTCTTCCTTATTTTGGGGGGAATTAGACGTGTGGATTGTCATTATATTAATTTTTCAATAAAAATTCCTGAAAACATCAGAAATACTGTATTAGTAATTGTTAATCTGTCAAGATTCAGTAGAAGGCATTTGTGACTTACTGCCTTTTGTAGTGTGTTTTTTTAATTAATATACTGGACCCCTGCTCCAGTAAAGTATAACTGAATAACTTTGAGTCATCTTTAGTTATGTGTTTTTAAACTATATTTGGAAATCTATTTGAGATTTCATTTCTACATGTAGCAATAGCTTAATATTCTCTCTTTTAATTGCAGTGTCCCTCAAAAAGAATGTTACTATGACAGTCAAAGTACTTGGAGTGGTGAAGGATGGAAGCACACCGTATGTTAATAACCAAGTTCACAACCGGACGAGATTACTTAGTTGTGCACAAGTACGTGCCTGCTTAAACAAAACTGATGCAGTACATTTTCCTTAAATCTATTCATGTCCACATTACATTGCATTGCAAATGAGAAGAATATATCTGTTAAGCACGTCTTGGGAAAGACTCGGGTGTATAGTTTTATTTATAATTGCAACCTAGCTAGTAATGCTAAGCAGCATACCTACCTAATAATCTTTTTCATTTTCCTTCTATGATTTGTGTCTGTTACCCCTTAAAGTCCCCTTTTTCTTGTTAGAGTAGCACTCTGCCAGCAAAGTGGTGTGTGCTGCTTAGCCACCTAAACAGATGTAGCAGCATTGAAGCAAGGAATATTTTAGTAGAAGATTGGATATAGGCCTCCAGAGAAGAGAAAAGTTCTCCCCCCAACACCTAGAAGAGAGTCTGGTTGAACTTGGCTGGCAGCTGTGTTCTGAAAGGCAAATTTCTTTCCACCTATGAAGAAATGTTTAAGGTTTTGAGTTTCTAGTACAATTTGCTCTGAATTTCTTAAACTTAGAGACATCCAAACCAGCTTCTCCAGATGCAAGTCCTTTAGGACGGGCATAGCTGAGGTTTTTTGTGATAAACATATAAGTTAAATCATAAGTTTTCTTTTTGTATGTAGACATATATATATATCTCATACTTGTGGAATTCAATTACAGTGTTCCATTAGATTTAATTACATGCAGTCAAGAGAGCAAGCAGTTGCTTTCACCACCTAAAGTGAGAAGCTGGCCTTGCTTATTGCTTCAACCTTTGATCCTGTTGACTGACTTTATCAGTTTCTTCTGCTTTGTCTGGTATTTTTCAAGAAATGATCTGTGGATCTTGTTTGAGTCTTATTCTGACTGATCAAGATTGGTAACACATATAATAAATATCATCAGTATGTGACCATTGGGAAACAAATTCTCCAATGTTTACTAACAGTGCATGTTCTGGAATAAATTGAAGGCTTTTATGTACTATTTTGCACTGTATGTGTTCACAGAAATGCAGTGAAATCATTGTTGCTCACCTTGGCTACCTGAACTACACTCAGTACAACATATTTGTTAGCTTTGAAGACCTAAATAAGTTAACATACACCATCCAGAATATTACTTTCACGGTAAGTATAGTTTTATGCTAATAAAAGCATAATTAAATTTCCTTAATTCTAATGCTGTAGAATTCTGCTGTAACTGTAATAAAAGTTACCTCATTTTTTAAGATAAAGACGCATCACAATTAACTTTTCTGTCCCTACTAATGTCAGAACTATTCTAGCATTTGCTGTTAATAAGGGCCTAGACTAATTTTTTTAACTCTATAAGGAAAGATTTTTCTTTCAGAACTGCTGAAGTTGTTTTCCAGAACAGATAAATTTAGTCTAATTCCTGGGAGATATTTTTAACAGTAGGCAAGCTAGACTAGAACATCCAGTTTTCTGCATTTGCTTATAGAGATGTTGCCTCTCTAAAGCACGGTATCTGTTTCAGTCTTTCCAGTAGGTGTATCTGAATTAGCAAGATTTTTCTAGGCTTTACAAAAGCATGGACTAGAAAGATTTAACAAACTCAAAGGAAAATGAAGATTTTTTAATTTTGTTTTTAGACTGCATTTATGAGTAAGCAAAAAATGTTTATTCAGCTAAAATAAGCAGCCTAATAAAATAATTCACTAAAATAATCCCTCGTGAAATAACTAGCTAAATTCCTTGTGCTAAAGAATGCTTATGAAATACTTTCATCACCAGTGTGTGCTGATTGGCTCCAGAAAGGAATTTAGAAACATTTGCATTGGGAGAAAATGGAACTAAACCAAATTTTTATATTAAAAACTTATTATGATATAATCTGCCTGTATGTGACATTCAGAGCAGGTGACAAACAAAAATTGTTCTTTTTAAACAGAAGTGGTTTTTTATATATTAAATTAACGTCCTGCATATTAATGTTTGTAATATTCTAGTGCATAAAGCACATCATTAAAAATTAGCTCTAAGGAGAAAAAACACCCTGAACTTACAACCCCTTTGCTTAGTTCCAGATTTCAAAAAAGTGTTGGAGCATTTATAGTCGAAACATATTTTATCAGCCTGTTTTTGTTCTGTTTTGTGGCAGTGGAAGACCTACAATCCGACTTTTTCACAAGTGGAAATATGGTTCCGATTTGTCTTTGTAGTTCTTACTTTTATGGTCACGGTAAGGTTTTTATTTTCAGTTTTTCTGGAGTATATTGTGTAGGTGCCTGATAATGGTGCTCTGTAGAGCTGTGCTTAGTAACTTAACCCTAGGCAGCAGAATTGAGACGTCACTGGATGGGTGTAAAAAATGTTTCTAAAATACTTACGTAGTTGCTGCCTTTGTATTTTTACAAGTAATATTGAAGGGGCATTTAGAAAATAGGATAAGTGGGAAAACTTGTCTTTCTGAACTCTGATTTTGAATTGCACAGGAAGAATTTTGCTTAAACAAAGGAAATTGATTAGATGCTAGAAAATACCCTGTGAAATACCCTGATACCCTGAAAATACCTGCGGTGCAGGTAGGGTCAGACATTGAAATAGGATACCCAGAGTGTGGGTTCTCCATCTCTGAAAATAAACAAAACTCAGTTGAATGTGACTGTGATCTAACTTTAAAGTCATCACTGCCTTGAGTGTGAGTATGCATCAAATGACCTCCAGAACTCACTCACAACCTAAATTATGCTACGATGTGGATTCTCTCTCCTCTTCAACCTGTCTTGGCCCTGGAAAAGAAGTGTTTGGTGGAAAAAAAAAACAAAAACAACAAACAAGATAAAATCTAAAATGCAAATTTTCCAAGTAAGGATGTTAAAGCACTGAACACCTGCACAGCATTTTTCTCACATAAGTGATGTCACTCAGCAGGTAGCTGAATGTAATATGAAATCCTGTTTTATACTTAAGTGAGCAGCAAAGACCGAAGTTGCCTTTGCAGTGTGCTATGTTACCTCTTTACTCTGGTAAAACCATTAAGGCTGTATTCCTTCATTATGAATTTTTGTTGTTATTGTTTTATAGTGTCTGTTTGCACATTCCCTACGGAAATTCTCCATGAGAGACTGGGGTATTGAACAGAAATGGATGTCCATCCTCCTTCCCCTCCTGCTACTTTACAATGGTACATATATCCTGCAATTTTTAGAAAAGCTCCTTTTTAAAAAAAAAATTTTAAACCCCCAAAATTTAAAAAAGAGAGAGAGTGAGAAGGAATTTGGCCTTGAACTCATAAGCAGCTGTTTATAAGGTTTCAGAAAACTAATTTCAAAAAACAAAAACAAAGCACAAAACCCCAACGCTTTTTTAAGTGTATCAAATTAAAGGGCATAAGTAGGTATATTTTATTCTTTTCAGTCATATGAATATCAACTCTGTTTGTTTAAAGTTCTGATTGGAATAAGTGGCTGCAACCATACTGAACCTTTCATATAGTGACATGTAAATGTGCTTGTCTGCTTCTTTATTTCTTGTCTTTTCAGATAATTGCACTTTAGTTAAAAAGGGAGAGTACTTTTAGTCTGGTCAGTCACATAAAATTCTAGCACTCGCTACCGATACCAAAAAAGAATATTTGCATTTCAGTCATTCTAGGATAATTTTTTAGGTCATCAACGAGAACAGTGGTTTAGTCTAGTAGAATCTGAAATCTGCTAGAAATGTTGCAACCATTTCAAATTCTGTCTACAGCACAGAGGTGTGCTGCTGGAGGCACCTTTTTCTTTGCTGTATCTAAAAGTAATTTACAAACTTCAGTTCCATTTACTGGTGTAATTGGAAAAATCTAGGTTTTTTTTCTTCTGTGAAGAAAATTCTGCTTTACTTTTCATAATGGAAAAGACTGTGTTTTTCACCTTCTGTTCAGCTTTTCTTTTTTTTTTTTTTATTTTGTTACAGATCCATTTTTCCCCCTTTCTTTTCTGGTGAACAGCTGGTTTCCTGGAATGCTGGATGATCTATTCCAGTCTCTGTTTCTGTGTGCACTGTTGTTGTTCTGGCTTTGCGTCTACCATGGTATACGAGTACAGGTAAGGGTGCAACATTATCTACTACTTACGAAGAAGTCATTACTTGTTTTCTTAATTCTCTCAAAAGGTGACAAAAATGCAACCAAATTTTTAAAAAAGAGACATTTATTTTATTCTGAAAGTACAGCGTGACACATGAAGCTTTGTAGTTAAAATTATTTGTGGTGCAGTGGATGTCTTGAGGCTACCATGCTGAAATGAGATAGATGGGACAATCCACTCTAAACTATTGCAAGACAGTCTTCAGAATTCTGATACCATTATGCTTTGTTCCTGCTTGAAGGAACCTTCAATAAGACCATATACAACACCCTTGTTATTGTATATGGTAGCTGATTGCTTTTTAAACCACTTTAAAATACTGCATAAGATAAATATGAATTCTGGAGTGTATTTCTATAGTTTGTGTCTTCTGTAATCACCTGTGCAGGTTAAAAATACATGTGAGTCTCTTAATCTAGTTTAAGTTGAACAAAACGGAGATGATAGTTATTTTATTCTGTCAAGAACGAATGAAATCTCAAATGTGGGTTCACTACTTCACCACACTATTCTCTCAACAGGGGGAAAGGAAGTGCTTAACTTTCTATCTGCCCAAATTCTTCATTGTTGGACTATTGTGGCTGGCCTCTGTTACATTGGGAATATGGCAAACGTAAGTAAAGTTGAGTACAAAAATAGCAAGCTGAGAGTGTTCAAGAATGAGAAGATTGTTTATAATTAGTGATATGTGTTTCTTACTGCTCTCATTGTGTTACAAGGATGGAGTTCAAATTCTTACTTTTTTTTTTTTAATTTTGGAAACTGTGATTTGAAAACAGAATTCCCCATGGATGATCTAGTAGTACATAATTTTATAGATCAGAGCAAGCTCTAGAAATCACTACTTGGTCAATATGGCATAGCTACAATACTTCATCTAGTGCTATGTCTGTAGTTAGCTATTACACAGTTGAACCAAATTTTCTCAATTACTGAACCTGCACAATTAGTGTTGCCACTGCTTGGTCAAGCTACGTTCTCTCTCCTCAAAACTTCTGCTTGTTTAGTGTTTCTCTCTTTTTTTCCAAAATGTTGCATTAACATAAAGGTGTCACTATTCCCCACCCAGAAAGCTTGCTCAGTTTTTCAGTCTGGAGTGTTTGTCTCTTATTTCTCAGAAGGAAGATACCTTCTAACCTTCTCCATGCCATTGTACGTTGTTGAAAACAGTGCAGTTGCATGAAATACTCATGCTAGTACCGTATTGGGAAGGACTTACACCATACTTCTTACACGATAAGGACTTACACGATACTTCTTAAGTATACTTCTATCAACACAGATAAATTTAAACGCTAAATGCTGAAGGCTTTTAGGAATTTACAACAGTATACATTTTCTAAAAAATAAGTGGGAAGATTAGACATGCTCACAACTGAAATTTGGTTTGGAAAGAAAGATATTACGTCATGTAAATTGTCGTGACTCCATTGGAATCAATGTCATTGCACCAATTTGTACAGTCAAAACATTTAGTTATGAACTTTGTGTAGTAACTTTGAACCTTTTCTTTGTTTGTGGGTTTTTGGGTTTTTTTGCCAATATGGCTTTTTGACCTTGTCCTTTGTTAAGGGTCTAAGTACCACTTTTTCATTGGAATCTTTTCTAGTGTTAATGAAGTACATGATCCTACATATCAATACAGGGTTGACACTGGTAATTTCCAGGTAAGTCAGAAATGTCTTGCTATTAGTTGTCATGTGGAGTTAGGCAATACAGGGAGATGGGGTTTGTTCTTTTAAAATCTATAACACAGTTTAGGAAAGAGCGAATGCTGGTCAGATGCTCTTGTTGTGACTAAGGTACTTTTAATTTTGCTTTAGGTCATGCATAGACCATATTGAGCCCCATCCCAATGAGAAGAGTAAATTGTCTTGGAAATCTGGAGGCTCAACAGCAGAAGTTTAGTCACAGACTCATGACTTCTGGGATTGAAAGGAATTATTTTAAGCCTCTTATTAAGTCAGTCTTGTAGATCCTTATTCCTGCTAAGATCCTCTGTCCTAGTAAATGTCAGACTTCCTTGTTTTAAAGGCAGATCTGATTTATCTGGGTCCTTGTATTGTTCTCAGGAGTTGTTTTTCAGAAAATCATTGAGATTCAGCTCACTGTGAACTCAGTGAACAAAACAGTGACTCCTATTAAACATCCTTTCTTTACATGCCCCAAAACCCTACCTTGATATATAGCCATCCTCATTTTGTACTTCCTTTCATGAGCCTTCTTTCTCTGACTAAATGGACCATTCTGTGTTGTGCTCTGGGAAATAATGATTGTTATCGAGAGAAGGAGTAGACCAGATCTCGGTAAATAATAAACTATTTCTCTCCTTGTAGGGAATGAAAATCTTCTTCCTTGTGGTGGCAACCACATACGTTCTCTACCTTTTGTTCCTGATAGTGAGGGCATGTTCAGAACTTCGTAACATGCCTTATGTTGGTAAGGAGTATTTCTTTTGATTCTTCCCCAAACAGGCTTGTTTCTCCTAGATGCAGATGTATGTTCGCTAATAACAACTCTTCTCAATCTTTTTCAGATCTCAGGTTAAAATTCTTGACTGCATTAACCTTTGTAGTGCTTGTCATTAGGTAAGACCTTTCAAAGTATATTTCTCAGCACCGTAACTTTTATAACCTTTTTTTTCAGGCCTTTGAATACATTATGTTGGTAATAAAATTGTCAGAAATAATGAGGAATGTCTTTTGATATGATTGTTATGGCAAGCTTTTCTTAATTTTTTAACCCATCCTGAGCCTTTTAGAGCAAAATTTGTATCATTTCCATTACCATAGCAATGCACTGTAAGATTTAGAAGTTCACTTAGCAGAGATGTTTTCTGTACTGCAGAGTGGCCTGCAGTGAACCGTTCACCTCTTTTGGAGCTTTGTAAGCTTCACTTAGTCAAAGCAGAAGTTTATAATTAGCTTCTTAGCTAATTCTCCGTTCTCCCCTTCTCCATTCCTTTATGTCAAATTACTGTTGATGCTTGTATTGTCTGTAGTGGATGAAATCTGAGAGAAAGCGACCATGAGGGGACAAGGTTTGCTCTACTCAGTTGACTGCTGACTTTTAATGGCTAAAGAATCTTTATTCATTTAGAGCTATGAGAGCAAATATCTCTTAAAATGAAGTAGTCAGCATGTTAACATAATTGTTTTCTCATATTCTTTCAATTTTGTGGTTTAAAGACACAGTATGTTTACGTGCTCTTAACTTCTTTTCCACAGCATTGTTATACTCTACCTACGTTTTGGAGCACAAGTTCTACAGGACAACTTTGTTGCTGAGCTTTCAACTCATTATCAGAACTATATCCTTGTGTTGTGATACTGCTCAACTAGGAATCTTAATCTGTTTTCATGCAGAAAGTGCTTTAAAATGATGTAACTAAAGACTGAGACTTTTGACTTCTAGGTGGGCTTTTGAAGTTCAGTCCATTTTGATCAAGGTTTTGTGTCAGTGTTTGTGAAGATTATGAGCTAAGACAGTTGCAGTCTACTTTGTTTACATCATGATCACATTTGAAATGAAGGCCTAGATATGCCTGTGTTAAAGTAATTTTAACAAGTTATTGTGACAAATTTGGCTGTATTTGCTGTATGAATGCAGTTTGCTGTATGCCTGTCCGTTGGCATGGGGCATACCAAAATCTTAGAAAAATTAATAATGTAGAAGTCACTGAAAATGCACATGTGTGTTGGTCCAAGTCTACACGTGGAAGAGGTCATAGAGAATTTGAGTAGCTTGAGAGAGACTTATTTCTTATGTCTGTTGGCAACTGGATTGCAAACTGTTATTTCTGGACCCGAACCCTAAGATCCTGGTTCATGGTACTTTCTGGAAGTGCCTCTGTCATTGCAGCTGCTCCGCTTACTGGTAAGCTTAGATAGGGAGCTAGTAGAAAACTGTATGTAAAGCATTCAGTATTTTCCCAAAATGATGGCAAGAAGCCATCTTCAGAGATCTGTCTATAGATAATCCTTTGTCCTTCCTTCTCGATCATTGTGCCAAGGAAGAACTTTTAAAAAATAAACAAAGCAAAACAACCCCACCTGAACACCCCCTTCTCAGCATTCTGTGACCATTGAAGGCAGAGCTATTAGATTTAACCATGCATTCTACCACTCAAGAGAAAACCTTATCTCAGCAAATATTACTTGTGTTAGAGCTAAAGCTTTACCTTGATACAGCATGAGTACATTCTTTGTCTTTCACTTTAAAACATGCATTTTTGTTTAGCCATTCATGGTCTCAGATTTTAGTAAGATAAACTTTACACTGAAACAGCTTGTGTATGGTTTGGGTCTTGTATCTGAAGTTAGTATGTGTGGAGCTATATTGAGCAATATCCTTGACACTTCCTACCAGCAGAATTCTTATCGTTTTATGGTTTATTGAACTTTTATCTCTACACATTAGCCTTCGTGTATTCCCCTTCAAAGAATGCACTATATGGTAAGTGGAAGCAGTTGTCTGGCAAACTTCTATGATGAGCTGGCATTTGTATTTCGGTTGTTTCAATTTGCTTTGAGTTAACATAAACAGAAGCTGCACTGTTCCTGAGCAAATCAGTACTGGAAATATGAGGATTCAAACACAAAATATATACAGCTAATTAGCTAGACTTGAATTCTTAGAATGTGCATAAGATCAAGCTTATAGTCAATATGATGTGTGCATATAACACACTAACTTTTGGACTGCCTCACAGATGGGTCATAAGGAACAGCAATATTTCATTTCTACTTTCAGGTTAATACATTGGCATCTTGGCAAACTGCACTCTGTGCTTGCTGTTGGAAAAATAGGAGTGAAGCTGATCTCTAACTTGGGGAAATTTTGAGGAACTTACATTGGGGACAGGGCTGCACAGAGCTCTTGTAAAGAGAGATAAAGGATTTAATCAGTGGGACTTCTTTTTTTGCATTCCTACGTAGAGGATGTAATCTGACTCACATGATGATGATAAAGTGTTATTCCTCTCTCACAGATAAAGTTTCTGCAAAATAAATTTTTATACTGAGTCCATTTTCCACTTAAGCATTGAGTATAAAATACAGAACCAGAGAACAGCTCGACTTGGAAGGGACCTGGAAAGATTGTCTGGTCCAACCTTTCATGAGAAAGGGAGCCTAGATGAGATTTCTCTGTCCAGTCACATCTTGCATGCTGAGAGGTATCCAGGGAAAAGGCACAAGGTAGTGGAGCTGGTCCTTAACTTTTTAGAGTAAAGATTGACTGAACCTGTTACAAAAAATGCTGTTTTTTCCATTATAGAATGACAAGAGAAATGCCTGGCTGAAGATAAGGCTAAAAAACTTGCTGTTGTGTTCCAAGAAGTATTAGTTTATAGAAGGTGAAAAGTAAAAGGCTGACAGGAGAAGGATGTTTATAGCAAGTAACCTGGATTGAATTTTACTTGCATATAATTATGAACTGCAGCTCAGCAGCACAGATTATGCAGGAAATGAAAGCCTTAAAACAAGGTGGAGGGAACTGAGTTAAATAGCCAATGGAAAGTATTGTGCTTCCTTTCATCTCGCCGTAAGGTACAAGTCCTTCCTTTATCTGGTACAAAGATGAAAAATAACTGGCTAATCATCAATTTGCATACAAGGCATTACAACTTTGGTCTGCTTATAGCTGTAGCTTAGAAATAACCAAGACGTTAATGAGGTCTGTGCTTTTTAAATACATATGAACTATTCAATAATGATTAAAATAATGGAGTCTGACTTAATTACTCTTATGTGCTGGTTGAAATAATATGACATAGGGAACTGCACATAGGGAGGGAATCTGTTTATATGACGTACAGAATATCTATCTAAAAATAAGATTAGATAGTTATGTCGTCTCCTTAACTCTTAAGAATACCATGAGGTTATGGCTAAAGGGTGAAGAATTTAGAGGAGTGAATTCCTGTTTGAGTGTAGTTTTGTTGAATTGTACTTGTGACTGTCTTGGAAGTGGTCGAGGCTGTTGCTTCCGTGTTGGGTTGGAAGTGCAGCCACATCTCTATTTTTAATGTGCTAAAACCCCCCTTATTTGTGTTTTCCAGAATCACAGTTGAAAGACAATCCTGCTTTTTCTATGCTGAATGATTCAGATGATGATGTGATTTATGGGTAAGAGATAAAATATCTAAGGAGAGTTACTATTAGTGTGTTATTTTTGTCATGTTGTTTATTCGTTGAATGAGTGAAGGCTTTGTAGGATGGTAATGAAAGTATTCTGCCTAAAGAATAGAAACATAACCTTGTTTGGAAACAGAAATGCAATGGGAATGCATGTTACTTTGTTTCTTCTTTTTCTGGTTTCTAAAAGGGATTGCCATGGCACTGATACAAACAGGTAATTAGGTTTGTGAATTTTTTTAAATTAGATTGCTGGCAGGTCATGGAGTGAGGGCTGCAAGAGATGTGGCATGGAAAAACTTCCTTTTAAACCAGGAAGGATTGCAGTAGTTAAGTAGAGTTAGCAAAGAGGCAGTTCATATGTGAATCTGTTAGGGAAGGAGAATCGCTGTTCTTAAGTGTCCATCACTTAATGAAGTAAGAATAATCAAATCTAACAAAACGTTCTGGACTTCTGTGAATTTATATAATATGAGAACTATAGTAGAGCTAAAAACCCATCCCCGTCAGGTGTCTCTGTATAGACACTGAACAAACACCTTCTCTGCCCTTGCTGTTTTTACCTCTTACCAGGGACACTGAAGGTGTTGGAGCAGTGAGGATGGGGTCAATGCTGCAGTAACCTGAACAAGTTTGTGCTTTAGCTATAGGCATCGTCTGAGAGAGCTTGACTTTGCTTAGTTGGATGGGGAGTTAGTAGTACCAGCTTGCTTCTAGATGAATCCTTGCAAAGAGCGGCTTGTAGTTACTGGCATAACTTTTATTATGCATTATCTTCCGGAGAGAAGTCGATATATTGTTCATATCTCCAACAAGGAAGGAAAACACAAACCATCTTCTTACCCAAATGACAATTTGATGCAGTTTAGAACTTTCCTGTTTATTTTGGACTTCCTATCTAAACACTGTGTTCAGAATGTTTAACAAGTATCTGTTTCACAGGAGTGACTATGAAGAAATGCCGCTTCAGAATGGCCAAGCTATTAGAGCCAAGTATAAAGAGGAATCGGACAGTGATTGATTTTGATGTAGACAGACTTGTTCAGGTGGAATTAAACCGATCCTGAAGACTTCCTAGATGGACAACTTCCTTGGCTCCCTTAGTCTGATGTCATCTGAACACCGACTCCCAGGAAGGACATCCTGCTTCTGTTTCTGTTTACAAAGTTAAAACTGAAAAAAACCCAGAGTGCTTGAAAAGGTTGTGGTGAACACGTAAAAAAGCAAAATTTTTACGCGTCTTATAAAATGCCTGATAGAAGGATATCTACGGACTAAAATCTTTAAACCTATTTCCATTTAAAAGTATCACTGATTATATGCTGATTTTAAAATTGCTTCCTTGCTGGTTGGTTTTCAGGTGGGTTTTTCTGAGGGTTACGTAGAGCATATTGTCATTCGGCTGTTGCATTTGTGTTAGCTCCTTCGTATAGTGTCCACTGCTGTACCAAGTGCCTCATTTCCCTTATTTTCTACCTTAGTCTTTTGAGCTGGAGGCAAGGAATGAAGATGAAGGAATTTTCTCTCTCCTTTTTTTTTTTTTAATGAAAGAAAACACAAGCTTTCCATTCTTCCTTCAAAGATGCGATACAGACTGAAGACCATTTTAAAAATTAATTTTAATGACTTTACCAAATTTCTAAGTATGAGATACATGCAAATAGTCAAGGTCTATAGAGCCAAAATAGCCTCAGTGGTTCAAAATTATCTGTATAATGCATGTTTCATAACATGCCTTACTGCCACAACAGAAGTGTATGGTTTTGGTTTGTCTGTTTTTTTTTTTTAAACATCCCTTTCAAATGGAAACATTGAAGCAGCAACAAATCTCAAAAGGAAGCCAGTTCTCTTCTTTTGGGGTTTTTGTATGCTGGAGGAGATTGTTACATTTACAGAGAATACAGTATGAAAGTTTCATAGAGATTAATTTCATATTTCCAAACATTTCATTTTTAGAGTTTTTTTCTACATCAGATTTTTTTCCTTAATATGTATGAATATTAATAGATAGCTAATGTACATCCTAGGAACAATTGTGGTTGCTCCTGTATTGAAAGCGTTGGCTTTTGGGCATACTCCGTGCATAGTTCAACTTCTTTGTCGTCATACCACAGTCGCCACCTGTTACCCCTCAGAACTTCTGCTAGTACATTTTGTAATTATTATTAATTATTTGAGTTCTTTGGAAATTAAGTATTCCAAGTACGATGCTGCTGCTTCTTTAGAAGTTGGGTTTCTCCTACACCATTGCTCAGCTCTTTATTTAAGAGGAGGCTGTTTGTTTCTCACTAATGTTTTCAGGTACGTGACCTGTCTGAAAGTATATTTCTTTTTTGTGACTGTGACTTACCCTTGGAACATTTCCATGCCCTGCTGCTGTAGGAGATACTCTTAAAGTACTGTCAATGTCTTAGAAACTGGTGCTGGCTTACACTAGGGAATTGTACTCATCATCAAACTAGTTTAAGCAGAAGAGTGCAATGACGTTCTACTAGATTTGCTGAATCGTATAGGGGAAAAAGTAGAATTGTTCAGCTTTGACAACTGCTCTAGACCATTCCCGCTGCAGTAACCTCTCCTGGTCGCTGTTGGAGATCACAAAAGGACAAGCAGTTTGTGTAGGGAACCGCTTCATGCGGTTGCATCCCTTCTGATGGAGAATAGTTCAGATTAAATGATTAAATCGGCACTCCTAAAGATGGGTGTGGGTAAGATACTGTGCATGTGAGGCGGAAAACTTTCTAAAATTATGTAGAGCTGTGAAATTTTTGGAGGGTATTTGAAATTTACAACTTTCTGTACTTGGGGATCATTTATTTGTTAGTAGCCAAAGCACTATAATATGGCTAAAGCAAAGAAACTGGCTAGGGGAGGGAAAGTTTTTTTTTCTTTAATTTCTTAATTAGTGTCAGTTTATAAGACCATGTAGGAAAACATTAAAGGAGTATTTCAGTAGTGTGTTTCTTTTCAGCACCAACTTTTAGAATTTTTTAAAATGAGTTTGGCAAATATCTTCGTATCCTAAAATGAGCCCATTCTCTTTATTACTCTGAAGCTTACAGCTGTTTGAATTTGCAAAGTCAGGCTGGGGAGCCAGCTAGGCATCCTTTGCACTCCCCAGATCCTTTTGACTTTCACTGGAGTAACAGCGGGTGCAGGAATCAGGTCTTCAGAATTTGATATTTACATGATTTTTATATGTTCAGATCTTTTTGGCTCTGGTATTGTTTATTTCTGATCTAAATTGTTTCTGAAGGGGAAAAAAAAATGCTTGATTTGACCCATGTACGAAGTGTACTAATGTTTCTTACCACCATCTGAAATGGTTGTTTCAGTTAACCCTGAAACACAAGTGTCGTGCTTTGGGATTTCAGTAACTATAAAGAAAATATTTTTAATCTACCTTTGAGATGATGAATTTTTTTCTAAACCCATTTCACTTGCCATTTTGTTTGCATTAAGTTTGAATTTAGTGATATAGGAAAGTGGAAACAGGAAAGCTGAGAATGGGAAATGTGTACTTAAAATAAGTATCTCACTATGAAAATAGTGAGAAAATAGTTTCTTTGTTAATTTTTCGAGATTATATTTAAGCCAGGTTTGCCTTGTAAAATACTTTTCTGCTGTGCAAGTGCTAGAGCATAATGAAAAACTTGGTTGAAGCACTGTCACTGTAGTGCTCATTCAACAACAAGTAGTAGTCATTCAACTACTGGTTGAATACACAGTGAAAGGGCAAAAGCAGCAAGGCAGATGAAGAAATCATTCTGCTGGTAAGAAATCTCATTTTCAGTCCTCTTATTTCCACATCTGGAAAGCAGAGACAGTATGAGGAATATTATGATACGGACTGTAGACAGCTTGGGAGTAGGTGGCATAAATTCACCTGAACGGAGCATCGTAAGTTGAGAGTGAAACAGAAGAGATCTGGGTAAGAAACCCGCAGCCTGGCTTTCCTTTTGTTACTGCTAAGGAATTAAATATTTCTGTCACTAATGGAGGTATATCAAATGAGAAAAGTATGCAAAAAAGGCCCCACAACAGAGCGTGCCAGCTGTAAAGGAGATGCCCTCTATTTGCCTGCAAGACTTCCATGGAGACAGTGATCAAGAGGGACTTGTAAGAACTCAATCATGATTGCATGTGAGCCATTAGTGGCAACCCTTTTTTGGTAGTATTGGCTTTACAAACACAATTGGAGTTGGCTGGAAAATATCCTAGCACTGGCAAAGAATAGGAAGTGTAAAGTTTAACACCACTAAGGACCAGCAAGCGCAACCGACACGTGGCATTATACCAGGGAAAATGGGAGACAGTTCCAGTGAGAAAAGGCTTTAATCCATTGTCTTTCTCTGAGCCGAAAGACAACTTCATATCCATAGTCACCTAATTTTCCTAATTTCCTTTTGCTAGTATTATGCCAGTAATAACCTTTGCGTCACTGTACAACTTTTTTTAGAATCTGTAAATATGTAAAATGAAAATATGGAAAAATTGTGTACCAAACTGGTATAAAAATGTGTAAGATAAGTGCTCTGTTTAATGAGAAGCTGTAATTAAATGCTGCTTTGAGACAGTATGCATGAGGATGTGTTAAATATTCTATGTGTCTAGAAGTTGTGTTAATGACAGCAAATTATCCATTTATGTCAGAAAACTTCATGCTAATATGGAATATGAAGGAAAAAACAATATTTTACTTCAAGCAAAAGTTGGGTATTGAGTTTCTTGAAAGACTTCATGTGCATAATCATTGTTAAATATGTTCATAATAAAATTTTATATCTTTATATTGTATCTTGGTTTTATTTCCCTTCTACCAAATGACTGCCTGTACCATATTTGTAACATACAGGTGTATTTTCTTATGCACGCTTCAATTTGGTTAATTGCAAAGGGATGGGATCCTCTCAGCACAGATTAACCAGGGAATTATGATTTGGGTTGGGCTGGTTTGGGGGAGTATATTTTTGCTCACCCTTCTTGGGCTGGAAGGAGGAAGGACGTGTTGCTCATTGTCCTAAGAAATACACCAGCCAAAGGGTGTTTCTGAAGGAGAACTGGCGATCTCAGATGGCTTCGGAGGGGCTTTGCAAAGCTTGCTTGTGGTCATGCTGCCAGTAGAAGGTCCCCTGGTGAACGTTAGTGGCAGCCAAAGGCGTGTGCCGAATAAAAGGGCTGTAAAAGTCTGCACAAAGGGACAAACTTTAGTCTCAGCGATGGCAGTGCTCATTTACCAACAGCAGTTAATTCTGAAGCCCACACTTGGTGCTGTATTTCTTATTTCTCTTAACAGCAAATGAATTACCTGGAGCAAGGACTCTGCAAGCTCATCCCCCTGATGCTTCACCTCAGCACTGAGAGGAGCTGAGCAGCAGTCTTTGAAATTGGTGATTAAGTCTAAGGTGTTTGAAGGTAAGTAAAAGTTACAAATCAGTAACCGTGCAACAGTGATCCTGTAATGTAAAAAAAAACACCAAACAAATAAAAAAACCCACACCCAAACCAACCTGCAACTGCTAAACGCCTGTCTGTAGTCGGAAGCACAGATTATTGCTTACACGTAAAACCATCTCTAAAACTACATCTACCTTTTGCAGCACTTCTGTTTTAATGCAGCAAGGCTTTCCCCTCCTGTACAGCTTTTACACTGACAAGCAGCTCAAATGTGGGGTTTTTTTCTGCAGCACATGCAAGAACCACCAAACCAGCCAAAAAAAATGAAGAGATTTGCTATTATAACATTAACTAAGGACAAGGAATGTTTGAATGGCTTGACCAAGCAGCCAAGCGTTTCCAGAAGTAAATACTAACACGGTGGGAGCTGGAAGGGCTTCCTAAACATAAGGGAATGCAGGTCAGTGACTCCAGCCTGGGAGGACTCTCCCACACCTGCTTTGTAAGTCATTCTTTCAGCTTCGCTCCCCATGAGCTGCTGCTTACAAGAGCAGCAGAGCAGTTCACAGAGGCGGTCTGAAACTCATAGCACGCTCCTGTTTCTGTAATCAGCTGAGAAAAAAAAAAAAAATTGTTATTCCTCTGCAACTTTAGAGACAGGAGGCTTATGTATTATTTATTCACATCACCTGGATGCTGGTTTTTCTCCCCCTTTCAGAAAGGATCGTGTTTCACCAACTATCAGAACTCATCATGCTCACCATCAGTAAAAGCAACATAGAAGACAGCAGGCAAGTTCAAGACCTACTTAACCCCTACAACTGGCTGCAGGAGCAGGTAGAGCTTGCTGAGCACTTCTACAACATGAAAAACTTATCTGTCTTCCTTCAATGAAGACAGTTATTTCTGTTATCGTTCCATGCCCTAGATACCATACAGGTCCCCAAAATGCAGCCAGGTTAACTTCTGATAAACATCATCTCATTTTCTTGCGATTTTGCAGTGACTTTGGCAAAATCATGGACGTGCTCTGTGTTCAGGTATGTACATCAACTACCTTGAAGAGAATTAAAAGAATTGGAACTTTCTTTTTTAATAACGGAAGATTTAAGGTTAAATAAGTCACACCGATGGTTATGAATTTCAATAATTTAATGCTAACCAAAAGTACAAAGTGTGAAAGTCAGTGTCTCATTTGTATTGGTCTTAAAAAAGAAATCCAGAGAAAGTTTTTACACTGCAGCAGATTTCAGTATTAGCACCTTGAAGAGAGGTTCTTGAAGTGTTAAGACAGTACGGCAACACCGGTACAATACTAGGTACAAACATAAACCATGTAACAGCGTGTTTTCACATTTCTACGTTTGAAGAAAAAAAAGAAAAAAGTTCCTTAAAAAGTACATTAAAACCAGAAGTTGTTCTGTGCATTCACAGTTTGAGTAGAGATGGAATCAAGTGCTGGAGTAGAAAAGAGAAGGATGAGTGATCCCAAGGCAATTATATTGCAAGTCCAAAGGCACTGACAATACAGTACATGGTCTTGTTCTCCCATCTCACCGTGCAGGTTCCTACAAAGAAGGGTTTTGGAGACAGAAGAAAATTACAGTGACTAAATGCATACCCTTGTATGCATGTTTGTCATTGTTCATTTTAATAGTCTTGTGAAGTCCTCATTATTAACAGCTAAGCATTTCATACGTAGCAGAGTTAGCATCACAGGCCAAGGGAAAAACACCAAACTGTGCTATTACTCCAAAACTATAGCCCCTGGGGAAAAAGTGCATTGCCTAATCTTAAGGATATTAGCATGAAAGTCACCAGCTGCACAATCCATCCTTACCGTCACTGGAGTTGTCCCAGAAGCAAGAGCTTGCTGTGTGTAGCCCAGCACCATTCTTTTGCATAATCACACAGGTCACTGTTAGGAGAGAAGCTTTTATTAATTTATCACTAACATTAAGCTGCATTTTCACTTAGCATAGCACGTAAATACACAAACAGGCACATATACATGCTTATGAGTAATTTACAGACGTGGTTCTTGCTAAGATCTCTCTTGCCCCCTACCCATCAGTGCACTTGACTGCACCAGCTTTAACAGAGAATCATAGAATGGTTAGAGTTGGAAGGGACCTTGAAGATCATTGAGTTCCAATCCCCTGCCATGGGCAGGGACACCTCCCACTAAACCAGGTTGCTCAAAGCCCCATCCAGCCTGGCCTTGAACCCCTCCAGGGATGGGGCAGCCACAGCCTGTTCCAGTGTCTCACCACCCTCACAGGAAAGAATTTTTTCCTAATATCTCATCTAAATCTCCCCTCTTCCAATTTAAAACCATTACCCTTTGTCCTATCACTCCACTTCCTGACAAAGAGTCCCTCTCCTGCTCTCCTGTAGCTCCCTTCAGATACTGTAAGGCTGCTCTAAGGTCTCTGTGGAGCCTTCTCTTTTCCAGGCTGAACAGCCCCAGCTCTCTCAGTCTGTCTTCATAGGGGAGGTGCTCCATCCCTCTAATCATCTTCATGGCCCTTTGCTGGACCCGTTATAACAGTTCTATGTTCCTTTCTCTGTTGAGGAGAGTGAGTTGAACTCACCAATGTACTTGAAAGGCTTCCCCAGCTTTGTGAGCTGGCTCAGGGTTTGTTCCACCACACTCGTTGTCCACTGGTTCACTTTGCTGTGCTGGTAGGCGTTGCCACCTATCGCACTTTCTATGGCCTGTTGGTGGCAAACACATAGAATAAGCTGCACCGTTGTCAATCTGCAAGCCATCCACTAGCCCATTCCAACACAGAGCACTAAGGATGAAATCCCACACCCCCAGAAAAAAATCTGAACTACATCCTGTCCGTTTTTATTGTTAGAAGTGTTCTCAATTATTAAAAAAACTTGCAGGTCAGAGTTGGAGCCAGGCACAGGGGAAATTATCATAGATTCCATCTTCTCTTCATTCTGTGATATTTTGATTATTTGTAATTCCTATCCCAATACCCTGAAGCCAGAGTTATGAAAATGGTCTTGCATTTAAACAGTCCTGAAAAGACTGAAAAAAATGCACACCACATCTCATTTGCACATATTTTTCCATGGAAATGAATTTCAGATTTTTAGGCGGAATAATTTTTTGAAAACAAAACCCCAAATCAAGACAAAAGACCCAAGTAGTTGCTTCTGCAGAGCAGAAGCCTTCAGCCAAATCATCTGTTTTACTTACAAGTATAGTTTCCCCTTATAAAAGTCCATTAAAGCTGCATGTTTTTCATTGACAGCTTTTTTTCCTCATGTGAATTGTTTCAAAAATAACTACAAAATGATTTTAGATTCAGAAGAGCCAGGAGCATGCACATTCATTTTACAGAGTTTGATCAAAACAGTAGCTTTGCAACAAGAAAAAGATTGCACCAGTCTACTCTTCATGAGGAATTCTGGACACACAAAAAAAAATAAATCCCTCTGGAAATGTTCTAGACAGGAAATTCTCGTTTCTTGGCAACAAGAATAATTCAATCATTTCAAACAAACAAGAACTTGTTTTGAAGGAAAAGCATCTCAAAGGAAGACAGTAACATGCATATGCAGACAGCCTACAAAAATCACTGTATGTTACTGAAATCTAAATTCTCTCTCTCTCTAGAGCTTAACATACAACATCCCCCTTGAAATTCTAATAGGGATACACTGCAACCAGAGAGCAGCATAGGAAATTATGTTAATTATCTTTTGGATTTGTAATACATGTCACAACTAAAGCTAGGTATTGTTTCCACTTAAAGTATGTACATTGGTTAAATCAACAGTTTTCTATACTTTTGAGAGCAACCCATCGAGAAAACCTACTCCATATCAGTTATTTTCCTGAAGGACTTTCAGCATACAACATACTATACACTCACACCAACAAAATGAATATATTAGCTTACCTCTTTAATGATGCCACTGACTTCATCAACAACAAAGGAAGTCTACAAAACAAAAAAAAGTGGAATTGTAAATAATCACTGGACACATTCTTTGGTTTACAGAGCTCAAGCTTTGTTAAGAACAGGCACTAAAACTTCATTTATGCTTGTCAGATTTCTTGCAAGTGAGAAGACGCCTAGTCTTCCTTTATTTGCTCATACATACTCTGGCTCCCTGAACAGTCAAGTCACCATTCTTAGCAAAGTCGCGAAAGGTAATAGACAAACTAACATTGGCTGGCCTTTTGAGTCAAAAGTTTTCAAATTTTAATTTGAAAGTATTTTAAAAGGATGGTTATACGGTTCTGTACATATACATTCTCACTTTACAATAAGCATTAATGTCCGCAATTCACAGCGGGGTTGCCAAGACAGCCTCAGTGCGCAGACACAGCTTAGTTAAATGAAACCGACATCTCCAGGGCACTGAAGTGGATAAAAGATCAATTCACAGCTCAAGGAAAAGCTGTTATGACAATTTGAGCTGGGGATAAGAAGAAATCAGCCAAGGGGAAATGTAGCTTGCTGGACTTCCCACTTCAGCCTTCTCTCTCAGGCTCTGGGAGCAGAGATAAAGCATGTGGAATGGGGACAGAGAAGGTCCCAGTATTTTACTAATCTTAAAACTACTAACCATTTTCTTGCATAGTTAGTATGTTTTCCTGTTTTAGTCCCTCAACTGTTGCTACCTCCAATGTGAAGTGGCTAAAACAAGCCAACACCACAGCTGGGGTGAGCCCAACAGCCCTTCAAATAGCTGGGAAGCGCTAACAGGCAGGATCTCCCACAGCACAGCTGTGAGCCAGGTATACCCTGTTTTCACTACAGGTATCTCACAACCTCACACACCAGAAGAAAGGAATCAGACAAAAGAAACGCACGTAACAGCAAACAGATTAATTTCAGAATTAACCTAATCAAGCTCAGGCTGAGCCAGTTTTCACTGGGAGGGCCGTCAGCCTTGGGTAGGATGTAGTTACACCCGCTCGGGAGAATTTCAGCATTATATTCATCAAACATTTGGTCAGAAGGTGAATGGGCTAGTTGGCTGCAATGACACACGACACTGAGAACTGTGTAAGCAGCCGAAAGTTCTCCAACAGAAGAGACCACACGCCCCAGGAGAGGTGCAGGCAATGCCCCTTCTCTAACTATTCAGAGGCATCAGCTTCCTCGCACACTTCAACAGTTTAAAAAGCTTTTACAGGCTGTGGCAAACTGTCTTTTATTTTCAGCTTCTTGACTTCAATTTAATTTCAATATGCCTCATTTGTTTTCACAGTACTGAATTTTACAGGTGCTTACACTTAAGGTACGCCACTGTATTTAACCAAACAAGAGCCATAATTATCAAAATATCCTTAGAGAACGTTAAGAATGCACACACCAGACATGCTGGCAGACATGACGCGTGCTGTCAGACAAGATGATAATCCAGATACGGATTTTTCTTCACAAAGTCCAGAACTCTGCTCAGAGAAACGCCTCCGAGTGAGAACAAACACGGCTCAGCAAAGTAAACTGAGTTACATCCAACCCAAGTTCTCAAAGGTATCTAGATATCTAATTTGTACAGAAACAAGCAGGAAAGAGCCATAGATACATTTGAGAATTTGGGTCTAGACTTGCTGTTACTTCTCGATCCTCTCCCTTTTTTAGGGTGAGAGTGCACATGGGTTTGAATGCACAACAAACCAGAACATTCTATGATAAAGCCTCAACGTCCAGCTTTGTGATCTGTGCGCTGTAAATGAGTCGGCAAATAATACAACCTTATTCCACCCTTTAATAACATAAACTTTTTTTTTTTTAATAAAAAAATAAAGGACGGTGGAGGAATCAGAAATTTTGTGATTTCTCTGAGCTACTCCTTAGGCACAAGGAAAGGGTAATGTGATGTTTCCAACACCTTGCTTAAAAGGCAAGTTCCAAGGCAACAAATGCCAACTGCAAAGCAGTATTATTTTTCAGTAGTTCTAAAGACGTTTCTGAAAACAGCTATAAGACTGACATTCAAGTATGTTATCACTTCTTAAAAAAACACCTGTAACTGTCTAACAGGAGCCAGGCCCAGCAATCTGGACAAGGCTTTGAGGAGAGCAACATCCTGACACACCTTTGCCCCTCACACCGCTTTGCTATTCTCTAACCAAGTCACGATGCAGCAACTCACCACAGCTCTAAAAAACTGTCCCTCTGCAAGGGCAACAGTTGCTGGGCAATTATGTAGTATGATAAAGGAAAAGATGATTTATCTGACTCTGTATCATTGTTAATGGGATATAATGGGACACCTGTCCAATTAGTGTACATGTAACACGTAGGCTATCTGCTTGAAGTCTTCTTTCTGCACAAAAATGGCCTTGTTCTAACGATCTCAAGAAAGCCTTCGGCACCACAGCCACTGCTCCATCCTGTTGGCAAAGCCAGAAACCACAGCGCTCCTCAGTATTTTATTCAAGTGATTTCCAGGAGGAACTTTTCGGAGAGAAGCAGGCATGAGTCGACGACAAGGGAAGAGGAACCCAGTGAAGACAAACGATTGGGAAGAAATTATTTCCTATGTGGGTGGTGAGGCACTGGAACAGGTTGCCCAGAGAAGTTGTAGATGCCCCATCCCTGGAGGTGTTCCAGGCCAGGCTGGATGGGGCTTGGAGCAACCTGGTCTGGTGGTGAGGTGTTCCCGCCAACGGCAGGGAGTTAGAACTCGATGATCTTTAAGGTCCCTTCCAAACCAAACCGTTCTGTGATTCTACGAACAACCGAAAGGCAGACAAGGCGCTGCCCCCCCGGCTCGGCCGGCGGCCGTGTCTGGGGACGGGGAAGGCTCCGGCCGGCGCCGGGAGGGGATGTAGGGCGGAGCAGCACGGCCTGGCGGCTGGAACAAAGGCTGGGCCCGTCTCCAGACGTTGCCTGGGACGCGCGGCTCAGA
>VZRU01002969.1:34155-71134 GCA_013398155.1 Pedionomus torquatus
AAGATGGCGCCCGTTTCCACAGCCGCGGCCCGGCGGCGCCCGGCTATGGGAGGTGTTGGGGCTGCTGTGGCGCTGTCCTGCGGCTGAGAGAGAGAGAGCGGGGAGAGGGGGCTGCCTGTTTTTAGGGTTGTGTTTTCCACAGGGATGGCGTGCCGCTTGTGTGTGTGTGCTGGGGGGCCAAGGGGTGGGTTCTAGCGGGGGACCTGTGTCTCCTTTCAGGAAATGGGGCTTGGAAAGAGGGCCTGAGTATGCCATGTGTGCCCAAGAACTGAGGAAAAAAAAAACCCAACCTAATGGAAGCTCATGAAGAATATGTGTATTCTTACAATTCTAAGCAAATCCCATTATTTATAGCAGCCAGAATCAGAATCTGGACAATGAAATTAAAGGGCACGCTTTTCACAGTTAATAGGCTTTGTGTGTGTGCGCGGTGTTTACAGATTGCCCAAATTTCTGATGGTACCACTCTCCGTGAGGTGATGCAAAGATTGGAAGATGCTGTTCAGGTTCCGAGCGGCCTGGACGAGCTGGGAGAAACAGTCTGAAGGAAGGAGAAAATAATAACTTCTTGGAGGCAAATGCAAAGGTCTGTAGCGAGGCAGGAATAAACCAGCTCTGTAAATTCAGACCAGTAGCCATTCCACAGACAAGAGAGTAGTGGGTGTGTATGAGGTACGATTTACCGCAGTTTATCCTTTGGTAGGTGCGAATGGATCTATAGTTTCCTGGGTGTGGGAAGCAGCGTTTCGGCTGCACTCTCTGCCATGAGGCCTCACAAGGAATAATGTGTCCAGCTTCTGGCCTTGCATTTTGAGAAGATGGTGGGAATTATAGCCTCAGGGTCTGAATGCTCAGAGGGACCTCAGCCATGGCCTCCTCTCCTTCACCCTCTGCTCTGGGCTGGTCTCCGGTGAAGTCCTTGGCCTTACACTTTGGCCTTGTCTCCAGCCCTCCTTCTCCTGCAGAAGATGACCCCAGCCTCATTTTGTGTGGTCGCCCTGCTTGCAGCACCCACGCTGGGATGCAGCAGGGCTGAAGATGGCTGCTGAGCTTGCCCTTGGCCCCTCTCAGAGCCCTTCCTCCTGCTGCTTGGTGGAAAGCAGAGACAGGACAGTGAGGCCTATGAGGACATTGAACAAGCGGTGCTTGTTTAGATAAAAGAATAAAAAGCTATAATTTGGTTATGCTCTTAGCATGTATAAAATACTGCAGCAGTTTTCCATCTCCAGGGGTGAGTGGGAAAAGTGCAATCAGTTAAAAGCGTGGCTGTTAGGACTTTGGTTAAATATTAAGGGAAAGCTCAGGTAGGGGTAATGTTCCTCAGCCTGGATTTGTGATACTACAAAACTGTTGAAATGGGTAACTCTTGCAAAGGCATGGAGCACCTCTCCTATGAAAACAGGCTGAGAGAGCTGGGTCTGTTCAGCCTGAAGAAGAGAAGGCTCACGGAGACCTTACAGCAGCCTTCCAGTATCTGAAGGGAGCTACAGGAGAGCGGGAGAGGGACTGTCAGGGAGTGGAGTGATAGGACAAGGGGTAACTGTTTTAAATTGGAAGTGAGGAGATTTACATTAGATGTTAGGAAGAAATTCTTTCCTGTGAGGGTGGTGAGGCACTGGAACAGGTTGCCCAGAGAAGCTGTGGATGCCCCATCCCTCAAGTGTTCCAGGCCAGGCTGGATTGGGCTCGGAGCAACCTGCTCTAGTGGGAAGTGTCCCTGCCCATGGCCAGGGGCTTGGAACTAGATGATCTTTAAGGTCCCTTCCAACCCTAACCATTCTATGAATGACAATCCTCAGATTATTTCTGGTTGTTAATTTAAAGTTTTGCCTGAAATAAAGGCTCAAATCCCCCAAATATTCTGTGTTGAGTGTAGCTCTATGCCCTGCAAGCTGTTGCTTTCCCTTCAGTGCTACAGCTGAAGGTGATTAATCTTGACATACACAGGTGGAAATGTTTGAACCTATTTAACTTAATAAGGTTATAAAACTGCAGGCTGTTTAATTTTGCCATGTGAATAGAATTGCAGTGTTTTATTTAATTTTAACTAAGAAGTAGTAGTTGTTAAAACACCAAAACACTAAGGTTAAAACCACAAAACACTAAGTTCTGCATTGTACATACAGTTTATCTCGTAGAGCCCCAACTAAGGAAGGGAATCAACCTGCAAGAAGAACCTCTCTTCTTTCCAGACTTTGAAATAATTTGGATGTAATTTTGAACTTCATTACTCACACCTGGTTCTGTAATAGGATGAATTGGGATGGCCAATCCAGGTGATGTTTTAACTTTTAATCATTATCTGAGATGGGATTACCAGTTGTGAGATAAAAATAATATTTTTTGTCTTTTCATAGATACATAAAAAAGAATTCTCTTGAACTTTTATTTGTACTGATTGCTTTGTCATTCAGATTTGAATAGAAAACTATTTTGTTTTCAGGAAATAACCATTTATGAAACAAGCAGAGTTTTCTGTGCGAGTCCTGGGGACACTGAGGTTAGTAGTGTTTTCACATCTGTAATATCAGAAAAAGAAATGTAGAGCTCTAAAGCCACTTCTCTTCCTGTGTGTGGCTTGAAGACAGCAGATTTTGGTGATATCAATCAGCTTTTATAGTCCTTGTGCTGAGTGTCTCTTTAATGTTAGAAAAACAAATAATTTGTCTTTGCTAGTTGTTGTTGCTGGTAACAAAAGCAGAGACTTAGCAAAAGCTGTTGTAATTCTAGAGCTCTTCTTTGAGCAAGTTTGATTTTAGCTGTTCTGGGGGTGTTCCTCTGTACACACATCAGTCTAATTTCAGTGCCCAAAGGAAGGAAAGGGGGTGGAGAATAGGCATGAGTTTTCTTTAAGGAAAGATAAAGAAATAATAAGAGTGCTACTCCTGTCTTAAAAGCAGGGTACTTCCCCGCATCTTTCTTTGATGGCTGCTGAAAAGGTAAGAGTGTTGTTTTAATCTATTCTATATGACATTGCTCAAGGGGATGCATTTTTAATTTTTTACTGTTGGTTTTTGGGCTGCAAAGATTTCATGGAAACACCACAGCTGGAACTTAAAACCATGTTTTGTTTTGCTTTTTTTTACTTTAAAGGCTGGGCTGGGATGTTATCAAAATCATAAGAAAACTTTAGTAAAACACTATCAAAGAAGTTATAAATAATTTGCATATGTGTATGCAAGGATGTGAAAATACAACTGTTGTAGTCAGGTAGTGTAGAGTAACACTTGTAATTTTCTTAATGAAGAATAAATTCACGTGATTAGCCTCTGCACAATAGAAAATAACCATAAATTCCAGGAGCTTTTGTGATTATTTTTACTCTGAATCTCCTTAATTTGTGTCCTAGCTGTTGATGTTTTACATCCATCTCCTGAGTTAATGGATTAAATAATCCAGTTATCTCAAGTCAATGAAGGCTGTGACTTTAGAATATCAGTATACATATAGGTATATAATTGTCATTATTTTGTTAATGCTTAAGGATCTGAAAGGATGTCTCTAATATATTATATGCAAAATTACTTTGAGAAGTAGCTAGCTGTGTCAGGCATTTCTAAGTTGAAAAACTTAAAAAGCCTTTTGCAAACTTAATCTTGTCTGAGATAGGCCTTTTGATTGCTCTTTAGTTGCTTAACATGCTATTTTAGCCTGATAGAAAAAGCACAGCCTGCTGAGCTTGTCCTTTTTGCGTGGAAGCACACTTCTCTCTCCTTGGACGTGACCATGTTGGTTGTCCTATCTCCTTTATTATGGCTTTGAGTCTTCACGTGGCAGTTGCAGAAAACTACTGGCCCACTTGCAAGGTGCCTGACACTGTTTTATTTTACATATGTAATTTAAAATAATGCTTGAACGAAATACTTAGTGAGAGTTTTGTGCAGAAAAAGGAGAAGTGTCATGGTATTTACTAAAGAGGTAATTGCTGTTGCTTTTGGTTTTACAAATGAGGTGCTTGGCTCTGAGGTTAGCTAACTTTGTAAAACAGCTAGCTAGCTGCATTCGATGGCTAAATATGAAAGTAGGTCTGTGAGGCTTTTTAAGACTGTTTTTTCCTGTCAAGGAGCATCATTACTGAGAACACCACTTCTTTATTACTGTCAACAAACTAACCTCATGCAATCTGCTATAGTGTTAGAAAGGCTCTTTTTTTTTTCTGTTAGGAAAGTCTGTTGTGGGGCACAATGATTATCCCCAATTTTGGGGGATGGAGTACTTTATTTATTCTTAAAGCTACCTCATCATCAAGCTAGATTTTGAGTGATCTTGGAACGCACAAGAAAAATTGACAGAACACAACAGTTGCCTGAACTTAAATCTTCATCAAGATCAAAAAAAAGGCCAACCAATCAATCATTGGAATGGCCAGGTACAATATTGGTAGAGCTGTTGGCCACCTGATGTATTTTAAGCTTCATTCTCTGCAGCGTGTGATGATCTTGCCCAGGGGTGAGAGAACCGTGATGGCTTTTCCCCTCTCTGCATAGTGCAGGTGTTGCAGGACACGGGGCCCCTGGCGCTTCACTCTGCCCTAAACTTATTCTGTCGTTTGGTGCCAGAAGCATTCAGTGTTTGGTGCTGGGAGCAAGACAAAGGGGAAACAAGGGAAAGCTCTGAGCTGTTCCGTCCCTCACACCAGTTAAATCTCTGTAAGCTTGAATAGCTGAAAAGATAAATTTTTAAAAATTTGTATGCATCCCTGAATAAGATTTTGTGTGCCCTCAACATTTTTCATAGACTATGGTGTTATCTGAAACCCATTTTTCAAACAACACAGGCTTAAAATATGAAAAACTTGGGACTCTTGTTTGAAGAAGAGAGAGAGTCCTTTTTTAAAGAATTTGAAGGAGCTATCAAATAGCAACTATTTCTGTGGTTGCTTAACTGCAGATGTTGCTCTTAGTAACTATTTTACAGTGGCACGTTCTTAATAGCTCTGCAAGAATTCTATGCATTTTCTTTAAGATCACTAGAGTGGTTTTATTTGACCAACCTTGTAATAATTATCATGAATTTGCTAGCTTTTACTGATGCTTCAGAAGGATTTTCTGATGCCATTGTAAATGTGCTAGCCTTTGGAAATCCTAGGAGTTTATAGAAAGTGTAACTTAACACTGTAATGGGTGTTTTGTTATCCTGGATAGCACAGAGGTCCCTGAGTTTGTACTGGCTGCTCATTCGGAATATATTGACCTAAATGGAATTGAAGGCTTTAAACATTCTCGTTAATCCTGGGAGATGAGGTATTCTTGAAGCCAAAGATGAAAGCAGCTGAAGGATGCAGGGGCCTTTGAAAATTACATATATTGTGTTTAAAAATATTGTTCAGGCTTTTTAGGTTTCAACTGAGTAATTTCCTGTGAAGTTGCAGTTGTTAAGGAAATAAAACATGATTATGCCTATCTCTCTCTCTTTTGTTTCCACAGGAAACCAATCTTTTTTTTTTTTTTTTTTTTCTTTTCTTTTCTCTGTTAACACTGCTTCTGTGAAATGTTTTGTCCTTTTGGTGTCTGTTGAAGGGTTTAATGAAAAATTATAAAAGAACAGAATGCATACTGTTTATAAATGCAATTCATCACCTCCTGTTGCTTTGTAGGAAACTTAAGTAACTTAATTGGAGCAAGCGGTAGATAAAGTAATTTCTATCACTGGCAAAAATAGACGGTCACTATTGTATATATCTGAAGTTTTTGGTGTTTGGTATTTTTTTTGTTGTTTTGGTTTTGTGGGTTTGGCGTTCCTTTTTCTTGTAAACTTAAAATTCACAGAATTTTAAAATAATAATCCAGTAGTGCAGATAGTTGGATTCTTAGCCAAGGTCCATCAGTGAAGCATCAGTAACTGCTTCGAGAAAGCTTAACCATTCAATCCTAGTGTCCAGAGCTTCTGTCTAGAAGCTGGTTGTATGTATTTACTTTGGATTAAGTTTTAAACACTTGAAACAATGTTCCAATGTTCCAAATCTTTAATATTTGGTGTACCGTAAGTGGAACTCTCTTACATTTCCTATAATACACACTAAACAGTAACATTAAAATTTAATATGGTGTGTAAGGTGAATTAGATTGAATAACCATTTCATTTTTCCGCTTTGCTGCAAAGGATACTGAAATTATTCTCTACTTTAGTGGAAGTTTTACAAGTGAAGGTCACAGAATATACCCAGAATACAGTTGCGATTTTGTTTTAATTTTATACTTCTCATTATTTGTGCATTGATATCATCAGTTTGGGGCAAAAATTGTTAGTGCATTCAGCTGGAAATAGTATATACCTTAACTCTTTAGTGTTTGTGTGTATTAACAAGGATGATAACATTATTTGGTATTAAACTGTTTTTCTAGACTTAACAGGCTTAGATATCTGATAGAAGTGACTCTTAAAGAGCGTCTTTCCCTCTTTCCTCTTTGGCTTCTGATGTTTTGTCTTTTCAGTAAAATGAGATTAGAAAGAGGGCACTTCTATCTCAACCAATATGACTTTTCTAGTCATAGGGTCTATAGGCCTGTGTTCAAAACCAATTTAAGCTTCTTTATTGGATGTTTTACGTTAACTGTACAGAAAATGTGAAGATGCATGGCTGAGTGTTAATGGAAAATAGAGTGAGACCGTCTGAAGAATGGGACTGCCTTAAATCTCTCCTGTATCTGAATTAGTGCATGGAAGGTCTGAGTATAGCAAGATGTGATCTTCACATACTGTTTGAAATGTCCTGAAGAGTTGAGGAAAGGAGATAATAACATGTATTCTTTTTTTTTTCCCTAGGCCTGAAAATCTACAAAAAAAACAACCTACAAAAACAAATCAAACAAACCATTCCCTCTGCTCCTCTACACCATCTTTGAATGTCTGGTGTATTGTATGGTGAATGTCTCTTCATCTGGTGAAAGTTTGTTATCAAGCTCTTGTATTTTTTGGAGCCACTCTCAACAACAACAACAAAAACAACAACAACAAAAAAACCCCACAACCAAAAAACCCCAAGACGTTCTTTCATGTGAAAAAGACAAGACTGCAGCGACCTTGCTAACTGTTCATATTCCCTGGGCAGCAGAGACACTTGTGTGAAACCAGGCACGGTTATTTTTCTCTTTGAGGATATGACACAGTGAAACGTATCACCAGTCAAGTCAGAGCTCAGGCACTTAGTAACCCCTCAGACCACATTAAACTCTATAAGGAGCCCTTGTTCTGGATGTAGTAGAACCATAGGACTGGAGTCAACAAAATAAGTGAAATTTGACAAAAATGGCCTGTGAATTTAATCTAAACTTCCTTAAGGAACTGGAGCGAGAGGCTGTTCTGGAAGTCCTGTACCGTGACCAGATAGTGAGAAAAACAGAGGAGGAAAGAATAAGGTATCTGCAGTTCCCCTATCCCTGTATTTCTGTTCCTTTTTTTCTCAGAAGTATTCTTCTTTGCTGTCCTTCCAAATGTATTATTTTATTTACTTCTTGTTAGCTACTGCCTTTTTATTCTTTGGGAGAACTAGGGGTTATCCAAAGCCTCTTGGATTTACTATTATCAATGATAACAATAAAGATGAACAAACACTGTTCAGTGATGAACTTAATGAATTTTACTTCTGGCTTTCATAGAAAGTTCAGTTGCTGCCTGTATTTTTCCTATGAAGACTTTGTGGCATTTTTATCATGTTCCTACATATTGCTATAAAATCCTGGTATCAGATCTTTGACTGGCTTATTTAACTTAGTTTGTGCCAAAACTGGAGTTAAGAATAATTGGATACCTGCTCACTGTGCTGAATCTGTTACTGTCCCTTTTCAGATACATCAGGTTCCAAGCATATCACACTGCCTTGGAACTTGCTGCTGGTGTTAATAGGTGTCATCGGATAGGAATAGGATTCTATTTAATTATTTCACACTATGCAAGTATCTCAGTTGGGAAGGATAAGGGACAATCCTCCAGTGTTTTACTTGCTTTATGTCAGAGCTAAGGCAAGGATTTCCTTGCAGCTTGTACCCTGCTTTGTCATGTTGCATCCCCATGTTAAACAGAGTATTTGTGTTGCTAAGTTGGAAATTTTTAGTCTCTTAAATGGAGAAACTTAAAATTTGTTTAGAGCAAACATTTATGTAAATATTCCCAGACATGTTAAATGAGTGTGTAAAATATATAAGGGATTACAAAGAAAATCTGAATGGGCTAGATAATCCCTGACAACTGTTGGTGATGTAGCTAATGATTAAAAACATAAATCTTGATTATTGGTATGCAAATGGGAGCAAAGTTAATGAAAGGGAGAGGTTTCAGTATTTTGGTCTGATGTGGTTTTTATTTAACTTTCAGACGATACGTTATTCTTCCTTGATGGGAGATTTGATTCTTGGATAAATGAGATAAAAAAACATCATCAAATGAAAGGGAGCACCATGTAGTCTCGGTTTTTATATGTGAATACGTAATCACTTGTGTACACAATTTTGGTGCCCTGCCCTGAGCGTGCATAACTGACATGAATAGTACCCCATATATATGTACACATGTATATATGTACACACTAGACTATTACTTGGTCTGTATGCACAGCTGTGGTTGTGTATACACTCACAGTGCAAAAATGCTTCGCTTTCAGATGATGCTCGGTTGAAGTCAGACTTGAGGGTATGTCTTCTACTAGTAATGACATTGCATAACCAGGGTGTCAACTTGTGACGTACACCGGGGTTTTGCTCTACTTAATTTTTTGTTTGTTTGTTTGTTTTGTTTTGTTTTGTTTTGTGGTTGATGGGTTGGCTGGTATCACCTGGGGGATTAGGAAACTGAATCTGCAGCTGCAGCAGCTTCGGTGGAAAGGGGGAAGAAACATAAGCCATGAATACCAGGAGAGATCTTGTGCTCGCTGTCAGAAATCGCTTGGGTTACTGATGAACAGAGGTGCAGTATGCAATGGGTGCAGTCATCGAGTGTGCTCCGAGTGCCGTGTCTGCCTGAATCCCTGCCTTTGGAAATGCACCGTTTGTTACGCTCACGGGTAAGGAATTTTACTGGTTTGGATAAGTGCTAGTTTATCCTAGTGCACATTCACTGAATAACTGGTTTTGTGTGTGTCTGTTGCTTTAAACAATTAATGAAACAAAGCCACTGGCAGAATGGAAAGGTTGGGCGAAGTCCTGGTAGCAATAAAGTGGATGGGAAATTCTGTGTTGTACTTGAAGTAGTCAGGATTTCCCCTTCTTGTATTTTGCAAAATGGATCCTTGAGGTAAGCCAGAGGAGGTGTGACAAAGATGATAACGGCAAATAGGCACAGTTGTTAATTTCTGAACTGTAGATGGAACTCCTTCCTCTGAGTCAATGCGGAACCAGTGTATCATAAGAAGTTGCTGAAGGTGCTGTGGTTTTGGTGTAGTATAGCCAATTTCTTGATAATTTCCTGTGTTTTTTTTCCCTCATGCTATAGGATTGAGGAACCCAGATTGATGAACAATTTGAAGTAAGATTTTATATACACTTAAAAAGCAAGAAGTGTGAATAACCTCATCTGGAATTGTTTAAATGTAGTCAGAAATCCAAATTTATTTATCTTGAGCTAGTTTTATTTCCTTTTACTATGTCACCTTGCTTTTGTTTTCCAGGAAACAATCTTTCTTTTACTCTATTGGTACAATTTTTATATCAAAATGCTCCATTGTAGTTCCTCCTGTTCATCAGAACCTTTCTAAACCAAATAGTTTAGCTATATTTTCACCTTGAGTGAAAAAAAGGTATTACATAAATAAACAAAATAGTTTTGGAAATGAATCAACAGTTGTGCTGGATGATATATATCCCTGTACAAAGGGTGAGGGTTTGGATGAAGTTTTATTTTATGCCAACACAAGATTAATTGCACCACTTCCTCTTAAGATGCCCAAATGAGATGTAGAAATGGTTGAGAAATGTAAGGCAAGATACTGGTCTTAAGCTAAATGAATTTCTATAGTTTGGAAGAGACTATAAACTATCACTAAAAATATGTTCCCCAAATCCTCAGTTTATTTTCTAATTTATACATAACCCAGGCAATTAGCTCTATTTATATTTGATACTAACTAGTTACCAAGTTTTGATGCAGGTATTTCACTATCTGTGCATCATGCTATAAGCGCTAAAAGGAAAGGTTAGAAAACTAACTTTCTGTATCCAGAAGAGGCTATCTGCCTTCACTTCCTCTTCTTTTAAATTGGTTTCTAGTTATTTGGTGCCCACAGTGGAAATCCCCTCTAGAGAGCAGCTGGTTGTTACGCTGCCTTGTACAGTGCTGTCCACCCTTAATTGTTTCATAAGCTTATCCAGATATTTAATGACAAAACTAAAAAAGCATTATTTAAATGAAATAACAATTTTTAGGTTTTCTTGAGGAAGTTGTTTTGGGTTTTTTTTTGTTTTTTTTTTTTTTTTGTTTTTTTTGGTCTGGCTAATACAGAGGAATTCTTCAGCTGTCATTGAAGTTCTCTTTCTAACAAAGAGACAGCACATTTGATCTTTTTTAGTTGCAATGTGAAGTCCATTAAAATAGCTCAGACTTCTTCCGTTGCCTTCAGTGAGCTTTTCGTCATGGCTGCAGATCTAAAGGGAAGAAGGGTAAGGGAGTGCAGCAGTGTGGTAAATGTTAATCAGTGCCTTTTGTTTATCCCAGTGAGGGAAAAACAGGATGCCTAAGAAATATAAGAGCCAATTTTCAAGTCCTGAGCAACCATAATTTTGAGACTCGGTTACCAGTAGAGTATTTTTTTCTTGAACAAAACATTATTAGCAGCAGCATTAGGAGATTCTCTCCTAGACACCAGGGCCACAAAGACGATCAGAGGGCTGGAGCACCTCTGCTATGAAGACAGGCTGAGTGAATTGGGGTTGTTCAGCATGGAGAAGAGAAGGCTCCAGGGAGACCTTAGAGCAGACTTCCAGTATCTGAAGGGAGGTTACAGGAGAGCTGGAGAGGGACTCCTTGTTAGAGAACACAATGATAGGACAGGGGATAACAGTTTTAAACTGAAAGAGGGGAGATTTAGATTGGGTCTCAGGAAGACATTCTTTCCTGTAAGGGTGGTGAGGCGCTGGGACAGGTTGCCCAGAGAAGCTGTGGCTGCCCCATCCCTGGAGGTGTTCAAGGCCAGGCTGGATGGGGCTTTGAGCAACCTGCTCTAGTGGGAGGTGCCCCTGCCCATGGCAGGGGGGCTGGAACTCAATGATCTTTAAGGTCCCTTTCAATTCTAACCATTCTATGATTCTATGTTTGTAACAAACATGGTCAAATGCCTCAGTGGAAGAGCAGGGATAGGTGAAAGTTTGAAAATAAGAAATTTGTAAAGACTTGTGGACTGACAAAGCTTGTATCCTTCACCTGCAACTCTTGTGTGAACAGAGCTGGTATAGTGTGTGTTTGTTTTTTTAAAAGAATCCTATCCTCTAGGAGTCTAGAAAGACATTTGTTTTGAAGGCAGTTAGTTTCTTTTACCTGACAAGGACAGTTCTTTATCAGCTTCATTGTCCTACTTTTGTTCATTGCTTAGCTTAATGCACTTTTTAGCCTGAAAAAAAAAAAAAAAAAAAAAAAAAAAAGAGAGAGGGAATTCCCAGATCTGTTTTCATGTGGTGAGTGGTCTTATCACATGTGCCTATGCAGACTTGGAGATTAAACTCTGGGAGGATAACTGTGGGTAGTGGGAAGAACATAAAGGGAAAGCTGGAGATGAGAAGTGAGGCACTACCAATGCATAGCACTTTAAGATCTAGTGCAGCCAGAGATTTCAGACAATTATTGGTTAATAGATCTCTGTCCAAAGTCAATATGTATCATGTCTCAGTTATTTTAGCGTAAGTTTCAAACTCTGTGTTTGGTTATCCACAAGGATCTATAATTAAGCATGAAAATAAACAGTATAATCTACACAGGTAGTGATTGATTGATTTAAAAAGTTCTGCATTGCTATTTGCAAAGGTATATTTTTAAATGCCTTAAAAATCAAGCCACAGAAAGAACAAACAACATCCTACCCATATTTTATCTATCTTCACAGAGTAAGGTAGAGTGTGAAATGGCAAACCCGGGGGCGTCTTTTTGTCTGGCCTTTGGTGGGTATTGGTATAACCCTCATGTTTAGAGGCTATTCTTTCTTAAAGGGGCAAGCCTTACATGAATTTACTATCTGTATGTTGTTGCCAGTTTCAAAAAAGTTTGGCATAGAGAATGGTAATAAAAAGATTAATTTCTTAGAAGGAAAATGAACTAGAGAAGAAAGTTTAGCTGTGCCTGCAATGAGGAAATTGTTGCAGTGGGACTTCATCCTAGAATAAGCATCAGAAAATCCACAAGGAACAGAGATATTTTATATACCTTAGACTTTAGTAACACATTTAGATGAGAATTTGGAACCTCAAGACTCCAGAGAATCTTCTCAGTTAAAGAATATTTTCCCCTCTTTATTAATGGATGAGTTCAGATTGCAGACTTCATCTAATTCCATTGGAGACAACAAAATGCAAGAGTCAAATCTGTTCCTGACAGAGCTATTCAGTCAGGTATCGTTTTGTACTTGCTAATCATTACTTTTCTCATCCTGATGCTTGTGTATAACATGGACATCGTCGATGATAGCCTCCACAAAATGCAGAGATATGAGCCATGATGCCATCACGCTACCAGGGTACCCTGGTATCTGTCCCCAGTTCTGCTTGGGAGCTTGTGTGTCAGCACAAGTGCCTGGGGCTGTTAAGCAAGTTGGTTGTATAGACTGCAGTAGACTCGGGACTCCTGGCTGCCTAGAGCAGTATATATTGCTTTCCATGGATAGTCCTACATAGCAAAAAGAGTTAAAAAACCAAAAACGGAGAGAAGGAATCCTTTGTTTGCAGACCTACAGTAAACTCAGTCAATGGAGTGAGTTGCTGTGAAATCCTAGTTTTATGGTAGGATTAAGAAGGATTGTTGGATTGCTAAATGGTTATCAAACATTTGAAGAAATGCACTTTGAAAAATGTTGATTCAGCTGTCTTCTGCTTGTTTTTCAGAGATGTGAAGGTAAAGGCTGGTGAATGGTTCTTTGAGGAGCGAGCAAAGAAATATCCAGGTGAAGGTAATTGGTGGAACAGACCATAAACTGCTGTGTAGCCCTCATCTAAATGAAACACAGAATGTAGTCTGCCACTATATTTAATGTTTCTTCCACCTAGTGAGAGATTAGTCAGAATTCATCATGCAGTGCATTTGTGCACTAAATAAAACATGAACACAAACTAGCAGAGTGCGTTTAAAAGTGTAATTTATTTTGTATGAGTAATAAGAAAATTGCTGGTCATATGAAGCTGAATTCACGAGTGTGTAAGGCTTTTAAGAAATATGATGGCACAAAATAAATACAGAAATGTTAAAATACATGTGCAAGAAGGAAACAATCTGGCATCCATGGTTTGTCGAAGTTAAAACTTCAACAGCTTTCACTGAGGAAGTTCTAAAGCTTGAAGAAATGACAGAACAGAATAAAGGAAAACACGTATAAAACAGCAGAGCTAAATGCTTTCTATTTCTTTATGTCCTACTTCATTTCAAGCCAGCTGTGCCATTGCCTTGTGTTCAGTCTTTTCAGTGCAATTAAAAATACAAAGCCCTAGAAGAAATTTCAGAGGATGTGGAGTGATTGCCCGATGGGGAATGTGTCACCAACAAAGGGATTGTTAGTCTTGTTTTTCACCTAAAATAACTAATAAGGTGGAGAGGATTTCCTTACACTTTCCCCTGAAGCACCACTTCCATTAGGCAGCTATTTCACTTCGTGCCTGGCTGTAGCTAAATGTTACACTTTTGTTTCCCATATCTGCGTGGTATCTAGGTTTAAAAATAGCTGGCAAAAAGGAAAGCACTGTACCTGTTGTTCTCAGACACCGAATCTGATATTGCAAGATACTGACTATCCCCCTTTTCAGTAAAATAATTGAGTTCTCACCTTGCGTTATCACAGCTTTGTGGGCGCTTGAAGCAGTTTGCTAAGTTAGTCTGATAGTAATAATGTTGAAGTCGCAAAGATCTAAAGGATATCTAGAAGATAAGCCTGCAGGGAGAAATACGTTTTGTTCAGTTTCTTTGATTAGACCAACTGATATAATTAAAAGGGTTCAAAAATGGCAAACTTCTAAAACAGCAGCCGTAGTAATGTATCCTTCAAGCCTGGAGAGACAGTGCCCTCTTTTGGCTTGAGAATATAAACACAAGTGAAGTATTCACTGTAAAGTTTAACTGAAAATGTAGGTGTTACAGTGAAGTTTTCTCATGTTGCAGAGTAAAGAGAGAAAAAATTTACGTCAGTACGCTTTTCATTAATTTTGCGTAGCTTCTACCTAAAGAAAAAAATAATCGTATTTTCATAGAAGTGGTAGATTGCCTTACTGATTAAAAAATTAAAAATCTAAGAAGTCATATAATGCTGCAATAAGTCAAAATAACAAATATTACTTATAGCAGAGCATTAACTCTGGAGTTCTGAGTGAAATTTGTAACATCAAAAGTTGATTATTGTTTCTACCACCCTCCTACATCTGCTACTTATACGTAAGTGATCTATTGTAATAAATAAGATCTTTGGCAAAACATAGACCACGTGCTGCTTTCAGTCTGAGGAATGATTAGTCACTAAAGCCACTTCAGATATTTTCAGTTGGCCATTTGTTACATGCCTTTAGCCCTCTTCCTGTTGGCAATCACTTAGGGGCAAACTACATTTTTATGAGTCTTCATTGTTCGTGCCTGTTGGAGCGCTTGTTCCTCGGCGCTCTTTACATCATGTGGCTGCTCACCAGGGGAATGTGACATGGTTGCTATTTCCCCACAGGGGTGGCCCTAGCAAAAGGTTTTGCTCCTGGTGGTGAGCTAGGAATGTGTTTTCATGATTGTTCAGGTCTCTAGTAGGAAAAGTTAAAAAAAAAATAAAATCATAAGATGCAAGAGATGACCATGTGCATACTCCTGTACACATTTTCAAGTTTTCCATAGTGTTTGAGTTTTATGGTTGAAGTGTTCTTTAGTGGAGTGGGCCTGTGCACTACCTGCCTCCTGGACCTCAGGGGGCTGAGAGCACTTAGCAACTCCAGGAATGGGCCTGTCAGCATCCGATTGTCCTTAGCATTTGTGACAAGGTCATCTGAACCTGGCACCTGTGAGAGGTGAAGGCCAAATCATGATAGAGTTTGTAATACAGGAGAGACTTGTGTGCTGCTTGGCACGTGAGCTGGTTTGTCAGGTGGGGAGGTGATTGTCCCCTTGTACTTGGTGCTGGTGAGGCCCCACCTTGAGTGCTGTGCCCAGTTTTGGGGCCCTTACTACAAAAAAGACATTGAGGTGCTAGAGTGGGTCCAGAGAAGCTGGTGATGGGTGAGAGCAAGCCTTATGAGGTAGAGGCTGAGGGAGCTGGGGTTGTTCACCCTAGAGAAAAGGAGGCTGAGGGGAAGGGGACCTTCTCGTTCTCTACAAATAACTGAAAGGAGGCTGTAGAGAGGTCGGTCTCTTCTCCCAAGTCACAGGCGATAGGGCAAGAGGAAATGGCCTCAAATTGTGCCAGGGAAGATTCAGATTGGATATCAGGGAAAATTGTTACACTGAAAGGATTATCAAGCATAGGAATGGGCTGCTCTGGGAAGTGGCTGAGGCACCATCCCTGGAGATATTTGTTTGAAAAATGGGTTGACACAGTGCTCAGTGGCACAGTTTAGTGATGGGTTGTTGTTTTTTATCAGAGTTAGGTTGCTGGTTGGACTGGATGATCTGAAAGGTCCCTTCCAACCTGGACAATTCCAAGATTCTGTGAGTTCACTCTTGATTTGCACACGCATGAGATTCTGTAAATACAGGCCAGTTTCTGAAAAGGCACTAATTTTAAAAAATATTATAAACGTGTAACTGCTTGCTAAATGAACTTTGGGTGGTGGTGGTTTTTTTTTTCTCCTTCACAGGCAGACATGAAACAGTTGGTGCAAAGCTCTTGAAATCTTATCAGAAGCTGAGGTAAGACTCATACAAAGACAAACAGTCCTAGGACACTGAGACTTTGTATAGGCATTACGTTGTATGTTATAAACCAGCCAGTGGTTTACATTTCTCTATTACAAAAAAAACAAATTTCAATACTTTGGAGTACAAATGATAAAAGCATAGAAAAATTGCCACTTTTATCTCTTGCCAATCCATAGAAAGGGTCTAAAGTACAGAAAGGAGTACTATGTTTAGAGTAATAGTTTCTTATTTACTTGAAATGAAGGAATGTGCATTATTTTTGTTATATCTGCTTATATTTTTTTGCATCATTTTTTACATCATTATCTTTCAAGTTTACACGCTACTCATAAATGAGCAGAGATTAAAATTATTTGCTAGGTATAATAGCAATAGCATCATTATGTGCTCAATGGGAGATGTTGTTGAGTTGATTGCTTTAGAATAAAGAGGAGACAAGAAGCTCTGTATGCTGTAAGATGCACCCACTTACCAAAACTTAAAACAAGTAAAAAAAATCCAGTTTACACTGAATAAATACTTTGACTTGAGGGCTAGGCCTGACCGTACTTAAGTTATTACCAGTGATATATAATGAAATAATAGTTGTCTTTAAGCTATATTGTATGACCCTATTCTGTAAAAAAAAAAAAACAAACCAAAAAAAAAACAAACTACAAAGAGTTAGCCTCAATTTTATGATAATTATCTGGTAAGGCATAGCTGCATAAAACAGAAACTTATAGTCAGCTAGATATGATCCTAACGAGGGCTGCCTAAGGACTTGCTTTTACCTAGATGTCATAAAAGAGCATCATAAGGGGAGTTCACTGGCTGCCTTTAGGGTCCGTGATTGTGCTCTGATAGCAGAATCAGTCAGATGATGGTCAGTTGTTTGGGGTTTTGTTTTTTTTTCACAGACCAGAGCTATTTACAACACCTGAAATGGCTGGAATGTTGTGAAGAGGTTCTAACAAGCTCTGGGCCCAGGCAAGGAAGGATTCTTTTAGTATTGTAAATAAGGATGACTGTTTTCTAAAAACATCTCTGAAAGAGAGAATGGGGTGTGTTACACAGGAATTGTGTTTTAACATTCAGGACGCAGATTATAATACTGTCAACCACATAGAAACCTAGGAGGCCTGTCCTAAATTAGGTCTTTCAGATTGTTTTAAATTAGTAATTCTTCCTAGAGCAGCCCGAGATTGAGAAGATAGGAAGGTAGTCCTAGCTCTTACTGACAGACAATAAACCTGTGCTGCAACTCTTAAAGACACAGGATCTCAAGCCATATCTTTAGACTGCAGGAAAGACAGATAATAAAGATACTGTGCACAAGCATGGTTTCTTTATTAGTCTATTAGCATAATAAATTAATTGTTGTACTGTTTATTGTCTCTTAAATTTTTAGCAAAATTTCTGTTGTGCCTCCGACTCCGCCTCCTTTCACAGAGTCTACAGCAGGAAGCAGCATAAAGGTAAATGTACATGTCTGCAGAAATAGATGTATACACATACCTACCTCTTTGGGTGTCATTCATATGAAAAGGCTGGCCACAGAAACACAGGAAACACTGTGCTGCTGTAGCATCCTAGTGGGATATAAATATTGCCTTATGTTCCTTTGTCGTGGTTTTTCTTTTAATGCTGCACTGGTAGTAGGAGAGGAAGGTCAAAGACCATTGTGAGGGATGTTTTCAATTAGTTTTCAGTTTTTAGGGAAGTGATTAACTGCTCGGTTTGGCACTAGAATACTATACCTGGGTTGTGATCCTGGACTGAGGTGTCCCAAGATCCCTTCCAGCCTAAAGAATCCCATGACCCTATGACACTCAATAGTCATTTACAAAGTGATCATTCCATGTGTTACCCTCATTACTGAGTGAAAAACAGTGAATTTGATGGTTAGCTTTGCATTTCAGTTTCTAGTAGACAGAATAGCGTGACATGACTCAGAACTCATTGAAATTGCACTAAATTGCTATTTCAGTTCGTTTTGGTCTGGGCCCTGAGGTCCTGGTTTTGAAGCACATTGCAATTATGTAAACATTGTAATATGTGCTTAACTGGACTTTGATGAAAACTCTTTGATTCAGAGGCACAGGAACATCAGTAACAGATGGGACTTTTCTAGTTGAAGTATTAAATGCATTACAATAAATCAGTAATGTAATTAGCTGTAGTTATGAAATCGCTGTGTGATCTTCCTACAAGGAGTTCCACTTACCTGTCAAAGACTATGGAACTGAAAAGACTTTTTTCCATCTTCAAACATAAGTGTGATGGTTTTCAACCGTGTCAACGTATGTCCTCAGATGTATTTGTCTATAGAAGCGAGGAAAGGGCTGCAAATTTACCACCTGACTGTTATGTGGTCTGTAGATATGTAACTGTGGAAACTTGTAAACAGCAAATATCTTGTCTTTTCTTACTCTTGACAACTCCCATTTGCAGGAACTCGGGCAGTCTAAGACTTTTAATAAATCCGTGGAAAACTTGTTTTTGTCTCTCACAACACATATAAAAAGTAAGTAACTCTCACTGCTTTGTCATTCTAGAGTAACATAGTCAAACGTTTCAATTTTTCGGCCAAATTGTTGGCCAAAAAAATAGTTATAAATGAAGGGTGTTGAGTAACAGCTGAAATGATTCATGCCAAGACCAAGCCAACCTGAAAAATAATACAGTAACTAATTCTAGTTCAGTAATCTGGTTGTTTAACAAGCTGGTGGTACCAACTCAGAATGCCTTTTTTGTGAAGATGTCAAAAGACTGTATTTTATTCATTTATTTTCAGTTTACTGGATGTTCAGATGCAGTATATGTAACTCATGTTAGCACAGAGTAGTAACCATTTTCTACTGTAGTGATCTTGGTGTTACTTATATGACTGAACCCCAACTGACCCTGTCAAAGGATCTGCCATGCAATGGAAATAGAATTGAATGTTTTCCTTCACTGGCTGCTTTCAAGAGGAGCTTCCTTCCTCTTTCTCAGTCTGTCTAGTTGAGTGGGTTTTTTCCAGTGCTAGCTTCTAAGAACCTCATAACTCTTCTGTCATTCTGATACTGTTGACTCCTTCCATTCACTTGCACTGCCTGATGTTCTTTAGAGTGCAGGCTGTGTATGCGCCTTGGCGGCTAATTATGCTGGGGACAGCCTGTCTTTGTGAAGAACAGATTAAAGGCATCAGTGACCAGAGGACAACAACTTCTGAGCCTCATGAAGATTACAGGGGCTTGCAGATTTGCATGTATTTGAACAAACCTTAGTGTTTTCTTACTAGCTTACTATCTTAGAAAACCCCAAATATGAGACTAGACCTGAACATATTTGGCTTTAGTGCCATTCTGCCTTTCCCCCTAACTCTTGCCTTAGCTTGTTTTGTCTTTCCTCTAATTTCTTCCACCCATCCCAAAGATCTGTTCTCCTTTAACTACAAAAGATTTCATGTTGTGTTTGTATGAATACATATTAAAGCTAGGCAGCAACATGATGGCTATATCTCCTGAACAGAAGTGTAGTATACTGTGGCATAGGATTCTTTGGTACTGGAAGCAGATTGCTGAGGCAGCGCAGAATTGGATGCAAAGGAATTTATTCTGCTCTCTGTTAGTCTGAAGCCTGGTCCTATCCTACAGTTACCAGTAAGCAATGTCAGGACTGCAGCAAGCAAATGTAGTAGTTCACTGCTACCCAAAGGCAGGTCCTACTGCCCCTTCATCTTTCTTCCCTTTCTGTTTCTGGCCTTATGCTGCCATCACTACACTTGAATTAGCACTAGTGTTTCTGGACCTCTCTGAAAACTGATTCAGGTAATTAAAAGGGCAGAACATTAACCCAGACAAAATATACGGGTACTTTTTTGTTGGTTTAGTGAGTTAAATAGGCTCAAGGTAGGGTGTGTATGTTGGAGACTGCTCAACAGGGGGTGCTGGGCCACGGATCAAGGAGGAAAAAGCAGTGGTTGCAGATGGTGATAGCAGCAAGTTGTTAGCTCAGCTGCATGTGAAACCCCACTTGGGTGCTATCATCCTCAGTTAGGGTAGAACCTTTTAATTTCTGAAAAAATAACAGGCTGTTGCAGTCACTGAAGTCAATAATTAAAAAGTATAAGAAGTCTTGTGGAGAGACTTAGGCTTCTTGGCTTCAGAGAACAGCTCTTTCAGGCAGCTTGGCCTCTTAATGAAACCTGGTACTGTGCTGATAAATACTTTCGGTCACGAGTATCTAAAGTTAGTACTCTATATCTTATCTAGATAAAAATGTCCTGATTTGCAGAGGTATGTAATACACCCAGCTCTTGTGTATTGCAGTAAATAAACCTGGAGAACCTTGTTATGCCTCCAATTCTGTCACTGGAGCCAGTGTGTGTGTGTGTCTGAGAGCAGCAGGAACAAGGGACCAGCACGTGCAGCACAACGCCGCTGCTGTACAGGCTGCTCTTTATGCTGTTACCTCCTGTTCCAGCCTGCCTTGGCAGCAACAGGAGTTTATAATCCAATGGATTACCATTTGGTGAATGTGAAATGAGTTGGTAGTTTTATTTCATTTGCAGTGCGAAAACGTCCTTGGCGCTAGAGATAGTGTCTGTCTTACTGACACTGCTTGGGTAGAGAAGCCAAAGGAGGAATAGACAAGAAAACTGAACAACTTTTATTTTATTTTTTTTTTTCCCAACGGTAACCTGCTCTGTGACCTGTTCATTTTAAGAGAGAGTGAGGCAAGCTAGTGTTTCTGCTGTTAGTCGAGCTACTCAGATTCTATCTACTCTATTAGATCTCTCACTCCAGTCTCCTTTATGATCTCTGATTTCACTGCGTATTTTAAAAACCCGGTTTCATTTACAGTCAGAGATGACTTAATTGCGCCTGCCTATGAATATGTCACATGATGCCTTAATGGTGTACACAGAGTACAGTAAACATCTGAGGACTGATTGCTGCTAAGAGCAAAACTAACCCAAAGTGGCTCTAAAAATCACACTTGAGAATGCTATTGCTTTTTAATACCATAATGACATATTGTCTGCTGTCTGAGGTTCCTCCACAGAGGCCCATGTTGTGAGAGAAATATTTATTTCTTCTGTATGAATTAAACATATGATAGCTATTTCATGTACCGCTTGTAAGTTGTTAATTCTTCATGAGAGACGATCTGGGATTTACAACAAAGTGTCTGCTGCTAAAGCCTCCTACTTTTCAGCCTCAGAAATCACGGATGGGTGCTGCCCTTCTCTTTAAGTGAAGTTCTGACTGTACCCTGAGGAATAAGAAGCAGAAAGTAGTGCACTAAATGTCCAATTGTCCTATAGATTTATTTGGCAATAAACTAGATGTTACTGAAGTGCTAATTCAGTAAGGTACTTAAGTACGGACATGAGCTTATTCATATGAGTAATGTTAATTAAGTGAATGAGGGCTACTCATGTTCTTAAAATTATATGTGTTTTGGGACCAGAGTATCTAATATCTCTCCTTTCATCCATTTTTTGAATAAATGTCTAAATATTTTCCAATATGCTCTGCTTTCTAATTTCCATTGTCATGTCACTTTCTGTTGTTATAATGATCTTGCTTTTATTCTGAACCAAACTGTTTTACAGATCAAACTATGTACAAGGATAATAGTAGCTCCTTCTGCAAGGAAGCTGTATTTGATAACATACTCCTTGCAGCAGCTATAATGATAGGAAGCAAGGAGTATAATTTCCAGTTGAAACAGCAGGAAAGATTTAGGTAGGCAAAATATAATTATACGAAAATGAGGCAAATGTTTGTCTTCCAATCTGTTTCTCACCCTTGGGAGATTGATACTAAAATTTCAGGATGAAAGTTTGAAAACTACAGAATTAACCTATAAATCCTGCTGGATTGCTTGCAACATTTGTTATAGTGACTTCTTTCTTTATTTTCACTTCAGAAATCTCCAAGTCCCAGAACGATATGGCTGACAGACGTCTGCTGACCACAGATTATGGGCAGCACATGGAAAGAAGGAAGCAAAGACGGAGCCAGTCTGACACTGCCATCAATATTACAAGCAGGGTATCCATATTATTATACACAGTCTCTAACTGCAAGGGCTGTTCCAGGAATGGAATATATTTGTAAGAATAATGACTTAAACAGTGGAATTTTACTTTTATTATATGAGCCAGGGAGTAGCTGACATTCACTGACTGTGGCCAGAACTCTGAATCTTTGCAAGGTTTTTGACTGAGTCTGCACACTTGAGCTCAGCCCAGAGCTGAAATGTTAGACTGAGATTTCACAAAGACCCTCACGCAGGGAGGGAGAGGTTGGGTCGTTGGCTCTCAGATGCTCACAGACTCTTCTGGGGCTGATTTGATGTGTGATTGCTGGGCTGCAGGGGGATGCTCTGTCTCTTGTCCTACTCCTGCCCCTCTTGCTGCTGAACAGGACCAAACTATGACCATCCAAACCGCATCCTGACACTTTCTGAGCACTTTTAATATGACAAGGAGAAAATGTTGACTGCCGTTCATTGTTGGGCAACTTCCCTTTTCCTTTTGCTTTGGTTACAGTTTCTAGCTTTCAGTGTTTTCTTGAGAAGTTTGAGAAAAATCCAGTCATCCGTTTTTCCACAAATTGTGCAGGGCTGAAGGTGATGTCACGCATCTGGTATAAAGTTACACTGAAGCTTTTGTTTTGCATACTTTCATCTCTCAAGTGACCGAACTTTGTCCACACTCAATTTTCCATATAGGGGGTACTTACTGAATCACCTTATACATCTGGTAAATGTGGGCTGCTAAGTGCCTGAATTGGGTGCCGAGAAAAGCTTTTTTTGCTTTGGGCCAGACCTCACGGCAAATATTACAGCTCCCTTGGTGTACACTTTTCAGTTTCCTCTGAAGTGTTCAGGGTTGAAAAATGGAAGAGACAGGATGTCAGACTGTGTGGACTAATGGTTTGAGTTGGCCCAGCAAGGCCTGTGAACTCTGTGAAATTGGTTCTGCTGGGTTTTTTTATGCAATTATTTTATAAGCAAAATTGAAAACAGTTATTAGCTACTTGAGTGGTATTTCATTGTGGCAAACCACACCAGTATTATCTTTATTCTGCTGGCAGAGCACTGCTCTTTTAATACATTGAAAAATGTCAGAATTGAAGACAATATGAACTTAATCTGCTTTATTGCATGCTGATGACACACAGCCCATCGTGTTTAAAAGATGGATATGGATTCTTGGGCTTGAGAAATGTGCTAGTAGGAGATTCCAAATTATTTGTGTGGGTTTCTAATTGCTTATTTTAGGATTTCGGACTTAAGTTACGTCCACCCTTTGCATTACAGCTTTTGAAAAATAGATTTCAATATTGTTTATGTGTCAGAGCACTGTTTCTCTGAGTCACGGAGCTTGCACTTCTTCAGTCTCAAGTTTCTTTTGAGTTTTCTCAAGACAGTTTCTTAAGAAATGAAACTGTCTGTTTCTTAAGTAAATTTTCCAAATTTATGATGTTTGGAGTTTGATTCCTTCAGATTAAGGTCGAAAGAGATTATATTTAACTTCAGTAATAATGAAAAAACAATCCAATGGCAAGAACTACCAGCCAGTGTAAAATTTGGATTTAGGAAGTTAATTGAATGGTGTTTTCTAGGGCCTCTTATTGTTAGAATCTCTATGTTCATGAAAGGAACTGCAATTATACCTGCCTCACTGGGGGAACAAGCAGACACATGCAAGCTTTGGGAGCTGCTGGCAGCACAGTGGTAGCAGTGGGTTACTCCTCCTGTGACAGCAGACGCTTTCTGCTGCCAATGTCAGTGCTGGGCTCGCTGGGAGTCTTACTTAAGTGGCATGGTGCTAAGTTTAGCACTAGTGGTTCTGTTGCCTTGTCATTCACTTACGCTCTTTTTAACACAATAGAGAAGTCTTTCTGATCCAAGTAGAAGCTAAAATTCAGTGCGTGGTAGGTTGTTTTGGTTAACAAGTGAAATTGGCAGTGTTTCAGGTTTTCATAAAGCAGAAGATGATTTCTCTGCTGAGAAATACCATGTTTTGGTTTTGTTTGGGTTCTTTTTGAGACTATATTCTGAATGCATTTTTTGCCTGTCTCCTTTTAACAAGGGAACTTAATGAAGTCTTACATCTGTTCTTAAGGTAGGGCATTTATTACATGTGACAGTTTCTGTGTGCTATCATTGCAGCATACTGGTTTAGATTTTGCACATCCTGTTTTTTTCAACAGTAATCTCAATGTATTATCTGCTCTGCTGGCCTCAGTCTTTAGTGCTTACTGCTGATTGTGCAGGAGGGGTTCCCAGGTTTGTTAAATATACATTACCTGTTTCTATTATGCAAGTAACTCCCTATCCTTTTTGTTGGTTCAGTCACACTATGTTCTTTCTAGTCTTTCAGGCAATCCATGTTATGCTTTTTTTTCTTTAAATAATTTTCTTGGATCCTAACCACATAAAATTTCTTACCTCACTCTTTTCCTTCCCATTGAACAGTGAACATACTTTTCATAGGTTGCATTATCCAGTGGTGGGCCAGAAGGAGCTAAAATCTATTTTCAGTGTATTTATAGTCATATGTATTAGTTTTTTGGCACTTCATTCTATTAACTGTTGTTATTGGCAAGAGTTGGCTAAAGGTAAATTTCAGGGAATTCTTCCACTATATACATTTTAATTTCCCCAAAATTAGCAGGATTTTCATGGGAAGATTGGAAAGGTGAATGGACTTATTCAAAGAAAAGTCAAGAACAAGTCAGAAATTTAAACTTTTTCTGTAATCAAAGCTAAATAAGAACTTGTGAGTGTGTTTCTCTTTTCAAGTCTCTTTTAACCTATATTCATTCTGGCATAGGTAGACATAGGCATGTGTCATGCATATTGCAAAACACTGGTTTTGGGGGGTTTTTTAAGTTCCTGGAGGCAAGATTTTTTTTTCTTGCAAAATTATTGTTTTGTTAAAGGCTAACAAGACCTTTTATTAGTATATTGCTACTTTTTGGGGTGTTATTAGTAGGCTGTTGTTAGTAATTGCTGTGGTAGTGATTCTTAGATTAGGTGGTGGTATGTTGATTTTACAAAATTATGAATATAATGAGTGTACTACTAGCTGGGATGACAGAGGTATAAATCAGCATTTAAATTAATTTACTACAGTGTCTTAGAAAGTGTGCCACCTGTGTGACATTGATCAGAGTGAATTGCATTTACTGAATCTTCTTCTGATGGCATTCCTGGAGGAATCAGGAAATTTTTCTTAAATTAAAATAATTACTTGCTGAATTTCTTACAGATGAAAAGTACACCCAGCCTTCAACAGCTCATCACTGGAGCCCAAAATGACAGTGATATTCTGATCAAAAGGAATTGCAAGGAGGAAGAAGATATAACAACCAGTCCTACAAGTGACACAGTTTTCTGTGATGGCAGAAAACACGTAAGTTAAAGGGTGAAACACACCAGAACAGGTGCCTAATGGGGACAGACATAAGAGCTAAGATCTTGTGCAAAATGTTGGTGTATTTTTGATTATATTGCAAAATGAAGGAAGAATTTTACTTGAGTTTGTAACTGATACAAGGCTAACTTCCTTTGGCACTGTCGTCATAGTAATACTGTGAAGGTAGAATACTTTTACAGCAAAAGCCTAATCAAATTAATAATGGATAATTGATAGATGGATATATCCATTAATAATGAATAATTGATAGATCAGCTTTCTCTGAATTTTGCAAATGCAACACTATTCCTGTTTTGCATTAGGGTTGGTATCTTGAACACAGTTCTCTCTAACCTAGTAGCTAGCTTTTTCTCTTAAAACTTCATTTATCTGAAGGGTTTTGTTATTCTGCATTTCCATTACCATTCTGTGGTAATGGAATTGTCAGTGGCTGAAGGGGAAGCTGACAGTGATGGAAGCAGGGGAGCAGTTCATGGGCTTTGGGGATGGCATTGAATCGTCCTCTGATGGATGGCATTTTGAATACTGCAAATGAGAGAGAAGGCAGCCACTTATAAATTAAATCAGCACATGCTTTAAAATCTCTATGATTAACTGTGGAAGCTAATTTCTATGTGTTAGCAATGAGGTTAAGCAGGGTGAAGTATCCAAAGAATCCATGAATGACATAGTAAAGGAGGCAACTAAAATGACTTTTAGGGAACCAAAATTAAACCAGCCTGTTTGCTTTGCAGAGTAATAAACACACACACAAGGACCTTCACGGTCTCCCATAGTTTACTGCACTGTGGAGTCTGAGGTGTTAAACTGACAAATGGATAACAGTTTTGGGTGACGTTTGTGATTCTTAAGCCAACCGTTTGAACTGGGCTGTAGAAAGCCCAGGCTTAAAAGTGAAGTATTTTCTACTGTCTTGGAAAGGGGAAGGTCAAAATCCATTAAACTTCCCTTTATGGGTAAGTGTTGGATGTTGATTACTGTTCCATGAAAATGTATCTTCCAAAACACCAGATGGCATTGCTTGCAGTCATGCAACCAGGAGTGTAATATATGAAATCATGCTAAATCCCTCTTCACTGCACCAAAAGGATAAATGATTTCTGCATTGAATGTCTGTGCCTCTTGATCAGGTGAGAGACATATGTGGTGATACTCAATCCAAACATCATTAATCAGAAAACCTATCTAGCCTCTCTAAATAATGAAGAGGTTCTGTGGAATAAATATTAGGGACTTTAGCAGAACATTTTTTGGACATATGAGCTGAGACAAAAGTCTATTTGCATTCCTTTGCCATGAAGGATTTTGGTGGATGAGAAGCATTTTCTGGTCAGATGAATAAAAATGTGTCAGTGAGTGAAAGAGCAAAGCTGAACAAAGCTGCAGGGGAGATTGATTACGCTGATAACACCTCTCCTGGAGGGAGATTACTTGCAACAAGCAACAGGTCAAAACAGTCCTAACACTTCTTGTCACTTCCTCAATAAGCACCTGACCCTTCTTTTGTCAAGTTTGCATGTTACTTAGAGCTTATAAAACAGAGGAGATAGCTTCTTGAATCTAATTAAGCTGTTGGTGTGAATTTCAAAATGAGTATTTGGCAAACTGCGCAAACAAAGAAGAGCCTTTGCATGGAAGAGAGATATGATCTTATAAACGCTACTCTGCACTCTTAGCTGCTGGGTTGTGCAATGCAGAACTCCTTGGTTAACCAGTCCTGTGCGGGCTGCTGTTTATTTTCAGAGGGAGGAGTGATCTAACACAGATACCTGGGCAATCTAGGACAGTGTTGCTGTGAGATTAATCACAGTAACAATTATGTCTTCGTGACACATGCTCTGTAAAAAGTTTCTAGGGCTCACCGTAAAGAGTATCATTCTAAATGAATAGAGACCAAACTGTTTTGATTGAGTTGATAGTTTGTTACAGTGAAGGCTAGATAGCACTGTGAAATTATATGTCTGTTCTGGGCCACAGAAAGGATTAGTCTCTTCCTTCAGTGCAGTTTCATGGCCTCTGTAAATATTGGACACAAATATTGTTTATATGTGTGGATGGACAGCATCCAGATCTCTGTCCCGTAGGCAAAAGTAGATGAGAGGGCAACAAAGTGGCTGAGGTGAGCTAAGAAACTTCTTTATGCACCAGGACATGACAGTTGGATGTCTTCGTATTTTAATCTATTCTGAACAGTCTGCTGCAGTGTGGAGTATGTTACTTTTATAGGGAATTGGGGAATCTTGTAGACTATTTACTGGCTGTGTGAGGCCACTTTTGATTCCTTTAACATACGATAGAAGGTAACAGCTCAGCAGTGTACCCTGCAATGAGTTATGTAGTAAATGCAGTCGTTTGACATTTTGTATCTCTTTGTTCTTAGATTGCAAAGGTTTTCCATTTTCTTCCTTTCAGAAACTCACCCCATTTTATGGTGGGAAGCCACATAGCAGTTTTGTTCGGAGACAATTTCTAGATCTACAAGTTACTTTAGGCTAAGAAGATGCTTTCTTGAGAGCTTACAGAAGAGAAAAAGGCAAAGCAGTAGAACTGCAACTATAGTCTTAATTTTCAGGCCTGTTATGGAAGCAACACAATGATTTACACCATTTACCTTAAACCTTCATGATTTGCAGTAGCTCTACAGTCATGTCTGTAAAGATACTGACCTTTAAAGGGAAATAAATGCTTTGTCTTGTTTGATCTGAAGCAACTTTTCCCAAACACTTGTCTTTTCTTAGGGGAGTTTGTATAGTCTTAACAGCACTTGCACTGAGTCTGGCAATTTTGGCAAGGCGAACGTCACAGGAGAAATAGAGTTTGCCATAAGATACATCTTCAAAGCTTGCATCTTAGAAATTTGCATCAAGGGATGCAAGAACCTGGCTTATGGAGAAGAGAAGAAGAAAAAGTGTAACCCGTAAGTAGAGAAAGAGAAATAAATACAGAAAATATTCTGGTTTTAAGATATTTATGATTTCCATATGATAATATGCCATATTAGCACCTTCAGAATATCCAAGATTTGTACCAGCCCTTCTTACAAATACATACTACAAGGCAAATAGGTTTCATACCAGCACTTATTCTAATATGACCATTTTCTGCTACTGTCTCTTTCTCTGCCTGTGTTGTTCACGAACAACTCTAGATCTCAAGAATAGCTGTATTAATACAAAAGTGGCTAAAACATGTCATATTATGTTCCTAATTAATCTACTGACTCACTGTGGGTTACTTCTGTAGTTCCATCTTCTGTAATAAGAATAGAAATTTCAGGTACTGCAATAAATTTTAAAATCTAAAGCTGTTTAATAATTACGTATTATTGTAAGAGGAAGAAATACCCATTTCTGTGGATAAAATATGCCATAGAAAGGTTTGGTTGGATAGTTAAGCCTTGGTGATTTACCCGATTATTACTAAATGATTCTCTCTGACCGTGTTGCCCCTGCTGTCATGTCACATTTGAGCACTGGAGTGACAACATTGGCATTGTGGAGTTGCAGTGACAATCACCCAGAAGGAACGTGGCTTTTGCACATCTTGCAGAGGAGGAGCCTTGCTGAAACAGCAGCTCGTGAAGCAGGGCAGTTTGAGAGCAAATGGGAAATGGGTCAAGGTTCTTTAAGTCCCAGTAATTGAGCCAGGCAAACGGGGTGCAGGAAGCTGAAAGACAATGTGGGAAGTGCTGTGCCATGAGTATTATGTTCTCTACAGATATATATTTATATATTTCTGTTGGTTTCCAAGGCAACAGAAGAAGTACAGTCAGTGTATTCACTTAACGTGCTTGTTGAAATGCTGACTTTTAACTGCTTTTTAAAACTTGTTGAATTATTTAGCTTGTTGGCTAGTCTGAAGTCTGACAGGCTAGTTTTTAATTAAATTGATCTGAGATGATAGAGTAAGAGGCTAAAATTTCTAGTACTTGAATTTTACCTGTGTATAAGATTGGAGAGAATAAGGAAGGTGTTTTAAGTTCTGAACTGATGATATAAGATACAGCTGAGTTTATTTACCCAATAAGCTATTCAAGAAGCTGTTATAAAACTGCTTTAAATCATGATGTCTGAAATAAATACAACAAATACTGCTTAAAAATACTTAGTATTATGTTAGCAATCACTCCTTTCCCTGCCAAGCTGTGAGCAACAATCTCTATTGCTAATATTCTTTAGTTCTGAAGCCGTAAGACAAATACAGCCCACTGAGCTGAATTAAGGGGAATATTTAAGTATCAATGTTCATGTGACCTACACATGAGAAGCTGTGGGTAGGAGTCATTGGTGCTTGATCCAACTCAGCTTCTAGAATACTTTTATTACTGGTTTCCTTTGACTCACTGTTAGGATGATTTTGAACACTTTAGACATTCTTCGATTTTCACTCTAAAGGCTAGAAATTAGAATTTGTAAAAGCTATGAATTATTATGTATTATTGTATGATTAGATTTTATTATTTTTTTTTGGCTACATGGTGCTTTGGTTGTAAAGATGAGGTATTTTGTACATGAACAAGCAGCAATGATCCTAAAGTTGAGCGAGTTGGTATTTTTTTTCCTTTGAGCAGATAATATGCTGCTTGTTTTCATCATAAAACTGTCAGGACAACTGACAAGGTGACTTGGTGGCTATTTTATCAGAGGCCAAGAGTATGAAGACAAAAGATTCCTATTCAGATCCTAATCCTTTCCTACTTAGAATTGAGACATTAGCTGAATGATATGCAGCAGCCCTTATAGGGATCCTTTGACTGCTTTTATTGAGAAAGGATATAAATCCTAATTTTCCAAGCAATAGAATGGAAAATTACGAAGTCAAAATTGTTTAAGGATTTAGGAAAAACTCCTCTCATCTAATTGATTTTTCTTCTTAGTTTGGTTCTCCTCTCCCTTTTCCTGTCATATTCTATATATCCTTCTCTCTATCTACAAGGTACGTTAAGGTTTATCTACTTCCTGATAAATCTCCTCGGAGCAAGCGGAAGACAGCTGTCAAAAAGAGCACCGTGGATCCAGAATTCAATGAATCTTTGAAGGTACTGTTTTCAATTGTGTGTCACTTTTGCACGGCAATGCCTCCTTTTACAATGTACAACCCTGCCAGTTCAGTATCATCCTGACAGGGCAAATCTAGGAGTCACTGACAACAATAATTTAAAAAAAAAAAAAAAAAAATTCTTCAGTCCGAATAAGAGAAAACGCTTTTGGAGGCATAATAGTAAATTGCAAACCATCAGAAGAGTCTGCCTTTGTCCATGAAAACACTTCCAGTGAATTCCAGTGTTCTGAGTTACCCTGTGGCAAAAGCGAAGTGTCTTCCATACACACCTTTTTTCTGTACATTCAGGAACCGGGTGGGTTGCAGAGCAGTCAGTGTTTTACACAAGTATCCCTTTCAATTGATATCCCTTTTGTTGGTGCCACCTGGGAGTGTCTCTCTGCAGCTAAGTGGATGCTAACTGAATTCCACCACCTCTAAACCATCGTCTGCTTGCCTTTCCCTGTGCAATCTCTTTGTAGTGTCTAATTTCAAACATTAATAAACCCACCAGAGAACAGTACGTACGATATTAATTCCTTAATGCCTTGCAATATTACTGCTTGCATCCCTGTAAGATCTGTGTGCAGAAAATAGGAGCCATTATTCCCAATTCACAGACTCTTAATGAAAGGTGGAGCTGAAGCTGAGTACTGTCAACTGGGAGAGGCTGGATTAGTTTGGCTGTTCCCAGCTCCGGTTTTGTACTCAAATCACTACAAACCCATCATTTTTGTGTGTGCATCAGCACAGAAGATGATGAGCTCTTCAGTCATGTGTTGTCTTGGAAAAGATATGAAACAAAGTTAGTGGAGGGACAAACTTGTATTGTTGATTCTTAAACTATGGAAATGTTTCAGTGTTACCCTCACCTCTTGGTGTGTACGAACGTGAAGAATTTGTGGCAAGTGAAATAGGCAAAAATGTTTGAAAATCCTATCATAAAAATTCATTAAACATGAAAGATGTAATTCTCATATATCCCAAAGGCTGTATGTGAGATTTAAGCTGGGAGACAAAAGAGCCTGAAATTGAATAATTGATCCTAATTTTATAGTCCCTTTTCAATGCCAGAGCCATGCAGAGCTGATAGAGGGAGAGTGAGAGACATGCCTGAGTTGGCTGCATGAACACTAAAGGTAATTTACTTAGAAATCTTTTCAATTAGTTTAATTATTAGTCCATCCAGGGTAGCAGAAATGGTCAAAAGACCATCATGCTAGTGCAGGTAAGCTGTGTCTTGGGATCCAACACAGTGGGATTCATAAAATCATGGTATGGTTAGAGTTGGAAGGGACCTTAAAGATCAAGTTCCAACCCCCCTGCCATGGGCAGGGACACCTCCCACTAAACCAGGTTGTTTAAAGCCCCATCCAGCCTGGCCTTGAACCCCTCCAGGGATGGGGCAGCCACAGCTTCTCTGGGCAACGTGTTCCAGTGCCTCACCACCCTCACAGGAAAGAATTTCTTCCTAGTATCTCATCTAAATCTCCCCTCTTCCAATTTAAAACCGTTACCCCTTGTCCTATCACTCCACTTCCTGACAGTCCCTCACCAGCTCTCCTGTAGCTCCCTTCAGATACTGGAAGGGAGTATCTGGGGTTCCGCTGCCTTTAGGTAGCTGCATGTGAGAGGTGTGTAAGTGCTCTTGAGAATCACTAGGGGTGATTTGCCCTAAAGCCTACACCCAGCCTGTGATTCAGCAGCCTAAATATGGGTAGCAGTGCCCTTGTCCATGCCATCACCTCTGTTTTTCAGTCCAGGTGGGTGGAGGTCATCTGTGGGCTGGGTATTGCATTTGCCAGTCTTGTGTGGGTATATTAGATACTCAGCAATGTCTCAAAGGGCCCTAGCTATGTTTCAGGAGTGGATCAGGGCTTTAATTAGTGGTAGCTTAATTACTTCCTTGCCTCTACTGACTGCATTGAGTAGATGTCCACTTAACAGAATGGAAATTTTAGCACCTTCATTAGGTGCCTTAATCTTTAACTGACCTCCAGAGCAAGCAAATTCTGCTGGGACTGTAAAACACAAATATATTGGGGAAAAAAAAAAACAGCCAAAACAACAAAACCCCCAAAAAAACAACCCACAACCCCAACAACGACAACCAAAACATCCAAAAAATATAGTCAATAATCAAAGTCTTCAGCAAGGCCGGCCAAGGTATTCCTGGAATGTCATTTCATATTTGGGTGAGCATTATTTAGCATTTAAGTAATGGGGTAACATGCAAATTGCAAAGCGCACTCAGACGAGGTGGTTCTGTCTGCATCCGGATGCCTTCAGCCGTGTGGCTGGGCTTCCTCTGAGCAGTTTCTGAGCATGGGCCTGGATTCATCCCGCTTTGTACGTGCTGTTTGTCTTTCCAGTACAAGATTGACTACTCGCAGCTGGGAAGTCGGCAGCTTCAGGTATCTGTGTGGCACGCAGGAGCACTCAAATACAGGGTGTTTCTGGGGGAAGTGGTGATCCCGCTGGCGGCATGGGAATTCCAAGATAACTCAGTGCAGTTGTTCAACTGGTACCAGCTGAGACCCAAGGTGATTCTTAGTTTTTGTGCTTACTTGTATCTCGAGAGGGGGATGCAGTGAAACCTATCTAAAAGATCACCCTTCTGAGGTCATGGAGGGGAAAAAAATGCTAGAAATGCTGTCAATCCAGCCCATTAGCAAGATGTGTTGCAAACATAAACGAGCTTCAAGAGCGATGTGGAATAGATTTATTGCAGTAATTCAGATTTCTTTATGTCCCTTTCTTCAGCTTGAAAAGCTTGAAGATGGTCTTATCCAGTACAGCGGTGAACTCCTTGTGTCTGTGAGACTGTCAGTCCCAGCCCAATATAAAAGTTTCCAGTTTGAAGGTAAAAAACACTTTGGTATACATGAATCCCTTGGCTAGAAAAGAATTGAGATCAATGAAGGACTGGTGATGCATCCATATAATATTCCTATATGACGTTGGTAACAGCTACTGCAAATGGTGGTGTGTGCTGTATTATATTTTAAATTAATCAAAATCCAAACATTTGGCAACTTCTTAATGCCAACAAAAGCTGCCTGTTAGAATGGCAGTTTGATGCATCCAGCTGTTCATCTGGGCAGCTCGTGCCTGTCCTGATGTTACTACGAGACCTTACTCTGGGGGAGATGCAACAGTTTTTACTTCCCAAGGCAGAGACCGCCAGTTGAGGGGGGGAAAGTCTAAAAGGGTACCAGACCAACGCCCATGGCTTCCTCCTCCGGTGCTCTCATTTTAGGGAGGTTCATTTTGCTTGGAAGAAAGTACAAAATGTGCATTCAGGATTTGTTTTTTGGTAATGCAAGCCTTGTGGTTTACGTGGAGCATCACTGTAGTGTGTCTGAGCAAGCACCTGCTGGTGGGGTGAAATAAACCCTTGGGGAGGGCAGGGACAGGACCCCCTCCCTTTCCTTACCTCCCTGGACTGTAGTGAGGTGTGTGGGCCTTCAGAGCTCTAGGAGCTCTGTCTGTGTTCAGGATCATAGCAAAAAGTAGAGACCAAATGGAAGATCTAATTAGCTGTTGTTAGTTTTGTTCCCTTTTCTTGATGATTCCAAAGTTACCAGCTTGCTTTCTTCCATTTTTTCCTCCCTGTGCACACACCTGTGTACTGGGTCTCTGCCCTGTAACAGGAGGTTACACACACTGGGAGTCTGGCTGTTTCTCTTGCTTCTGGCTTTGTTTCAGAGAACCCCTCCTGTGGGTACTGCCCTGTGTTTAGTTTTCATAAAGCTCCTTGTTTGGAACAGGAATCTCAAAGCAATCTGCTACTCATTGCTTGCTTGTTTTTTGTGTGTGTGTGAATTGTAGACTGTACAAGCAGGTTAAAATCTTTCAAATGATCCTAATACAGCAGTAGGAGTCCTTATGGCAGCAGCAGAGGTCAGTTATTTTCATACTTAGCTATAGCAGCATCTTAGGCTGGCAGTGGGACTAACTGGTTATTTAATGCGATAAATGTTCCCGTTTCAGGAAAAAAAGACCAAGGAGCTCCAAACTGCCAGCTTCAGGTTCTGATCTTTGGGGCCAAGAACTTGTCCATGCTGAGGTCTGCTGCAATGCCCAGCTTGTTTGTTAAAAGGTACGTGAGAGACCTAACACTCCAAATAGAAAATGTCACACACGTTCTGTGCAAAGGTAAGCATTAATGTCCTCTCATCAGGTGTCTAGCATGTGAAGGTGGCACTGTCCCCACTGTAAATCAGACTTCCTTGTAATGGTGACATTCGGGTGCCTGCACAGTAGCAGAACTCAGCAGGGTGGTGAGAGGTCCCACCTGCTTTTTGGGTCCTGAAGGAACTACAGAACTTACTGATGTCATTAAAATTTAGTTCGCTAGTTTAAATACTTGCTTTTAGAATCACAGAATAGTTAGAGTTGGGAGGGACCTTAAGGATCATCGAGTTCCACCCCCCCTGCCATGGGCAGGGACACCTCCCACCAGACCAGGTTGCTCAAAGCCCCATCCAGCCTGGCCTTGAACACCTCCAAGGATGGGGTATCCACAGCTTCTCTGGACAACCTGTTCCAGTGCCTCACCACCCTCACGGGAAAGAACTTCTTTCTGGTATCTAATCTAATTCTCCCCTCTTCCAGTTTAAAACCATTACCCCTCATCCTGTCACTCCACTCCCTGACAAAGAGTCCCTCTCCAGCTCTCCTGTAGCTCCCTTCAGATACTGGAAGGCTGCTCTAAGGTCTCCCTGGAGCCTTCTCTTCTCCAGGCTGAGCAACCCCAGCTCCCTCAGTGTTTTTTAGATACTAGGAGGTGGTGGGGGAGAGTGCTAATAGTGAGACTATTTTCATTCTTATTTTCAGCTCTGCCTTTGCAGAATGAAATACACCTTTGGATAGATTGAAAAGAAAACTTTTATCCTCTTCATTATATGCATTTAAAAAAGGGGAGGGACTGAGTTTTTCCTCAAGGGGCTGCTTAGCTTGACTCTGGGCTCATTTTACTTCTTTACTGTCAGGCATCGGGTGCCGTTTGAACTATGATGCTGGGGAACACTTAAAACATCTCTTAAAGCCATTTCACCTGCTGCAGCACTTATTCAGTGAGGTGGGGGGAGCATCTTCTCTGCTGAAGGGCAGGTTTCAGGCAGTACAGGGTAACAATGGGGAATAAAGACTCCCTCAGCCGTCAGTGCCAGCAAAGGAAAAGTGAATCAGAAGAGCCTACTTGCCTTGCGCCCACACTGGAGGCAGGCAGGAAAAAGAGCAAGTCCCAAAATTAGCGCCCTGGCACCACGGCCTACCTTGCACTTCAGCTGAACTTCCTTGCTATTTAAGGCAAACCAAGTTTGGAACAGTGTGCGGTTCCAGGGCCGATTTGTCCTTTCTTGGTTTTGGTATTTGCACTAGTGTTAAGAGCACAATGATAAAATTGTCTTTGTAGCATTAAATAATTGAATTAGAAAGTATTGTCAACTGTAAGCATTATAAATTTTATCTGTAAAATTTTGCACTCAAAATCATGAACATGGTAATATCACTGTCGTTGTGCATAGAAATTTGTATATTTATGTTGAGGATGAAGTCAAAACAAGCTCCAAGAATAATTTAACAAAATAACATAACAAAAGCATCCTCTGACGAGCAGCATGTGATGATAACAGCAAGTGAGCAACATGATAGCCAGGGAGACTGGGCAGATGTGTTACATCTGCACGCTAGGACCCAGATGTCCATAATTTTTTCTGTACTGGTTTTAAAAGCCAGAGATCAGAATTTTCTTTCGTAGAACACGGTCCGTATATCAAAAGGAGCAGACCTGTCTCCGTGTACAAACACACATACGCAGAGCTAAACACTAACCCAGCCCAACCACGCTCTTTAATGAGGTTCCAGCAATGGCTGATTATGGCAAATGTTCCACTTCTCTGGTCGAGAAGTCACTAACTTCACTGAACTCTCCTTGTTTTGGGGCAGTTGCCTTGTCCTTCCAGACCAAGTAGAGGTGAAGCAAGTGTCTCCTGTCCTGAAGAAAGAAGCCTGTCCCCAGTGGAAACACTTGTTTGTCTTTGATGGTGTTACCCCAGCTCAGCTACAGCAATCTTCTCTGCACTTGACTGTCTGGGACCGGGCAGCTTTCAGCTCAAGCGATCAGTTCCTTGGAGGAGCCAAGCTTGGTGCAAGTAAGTTCTTTATCACTAGAAGTTGAAGGTAATTTGGGAAAAAAAGTTCATTTAGGTTACTTTCTAAGTACTAATATTTTCACAGTGCTGTTTCCTGCCAGCTGTCGTGTGCCTGCACATACAGCCCCTGTCCAGGCTTTGCAATGTTGGGCTTTGATCCCGCAAGAAGCAATCCCTGTGTTTTAGGTCAGGTCTGTGCAGAAGCTCAAGGGGGTTAAGATGAATTTTTAGGAAAAACTTCTGGAGAAAAAAATTCAGTGGCAACTTTCAGGGCTAGAGGCCTAAGACGGGCACAGAAAAGTTGGGGGAAGTCAACTCTAAAGCTTTTTTTTTTTTTTTTTGAAAGTTG